>BJBW01016486.1:6683-47442 GCA_004320125.1 Scolopax mira
TGGGGGGGGGGGGGGGGGGGGGGGGGGAGTGTTAATGTTTTTTTTTTTGTCCTTGGTAGGATTAAATACCTTGAAACTGATCTCTACCTATAGACGCTTTCTGAAAAGCCTGAATTGTAGAATCCTATGGGGTTGGAAGGGACCTTTTGGAGATCATCTAGTCCAACCCCCCCTCCCAAAGCAGGTCCACCCAGAGCAGGTCGCAGAGGACCTTCTCCAGGTGGGTTTTGAACGCCTCCAAGAGAAGGAAGACTCCACCACCTCCCTGGGCAGCCTGTCCCAGTGCTCTACCACCCTCAGAGAAGTTCCTCCACGCGTTCAGGTGGAACTTCTCACACACAATCTTCTTGTGCTGGGGAATACTCAAGGGAAACCCCCCCAATTTTTAGAGAGCTGTGTCCTCAAATTGACCCCTTGCTCTCTCTTTTTCCCCCCCTTCCCTGGAACGGGGATGCGGTGCGGGACGGGGGGGTCCCGCATGGAGGCCTGAGGGACACACCGGGGTGGGACGGGCGCTTGCGGCGGGGACCCGGCCGGGGCCACCCCCCGCGGCGGGACCGGGGAAGGCGCTGCCCCGGTCCCGCCGCGGGGGGCGGCCCCGGCCGGGTCCCCGCCGCCCAGGAAGCGGGAGAGCGGCGGCGGCACCGGCGGGAAGCGGCAGGTCTGTGGCGGTGTCGGGGGGTCCGAGGATGGAGTGTGGGGGGGGTACCGGTAGCCACAGAGTGGGTGATTGGGGGGTGTATAGAGGGCGGGCGTTTCCATTCTTGCTTGTGGTTCAGCTGTGTATTTTTGGGTTTTTTTTCTTTTTTTTTAACGCAGATCTGAAATTTGCGGGTAGTGTAACAGGCTACAGGTGGAGAGGGGATCATTTAAAAGGCCTTTAAATAATGTATGGGTATTTAACGTGATCGTTTCATGCAAATGGGAAGCAGTACTTGTGTTACTGCTTCATTAGCACGCTTCTGTTCCCTTGATCAATATGGATTGTGGCTGAGGCACATTTTCCAGTGTGGCATCTCCTTTTTAAGATAACTAATATTGCTTTCTGGGCTCTCTTAAATCCCAAAACCTTATTTCCTTTCTTTTTCTTTCTTTTTTTTCTTTTTTTTTTTGTTTTTTTGAACCCTTTACACCTGAAGTGGACTTTGAAACTAGTTGCTTACATTGCTGGTAGGAGCTTGTCGTACTACTTTCACTTCCTGATGACCTGAGGGAGTTTAAATACATCCCAGTAGCTGTGAGATTTCCTGGAGCAGGGCAAAGAGATTCTAAAGAAAGCAAAGAGTAGCCAGTGGCCAGTGATGTTCCAAGGTAATGCTGTTACTGAGCAAAAAAACCCCAACTATCTCATATAAAGGGAGTTTTGATGTCATTCCAAAGCGAGGACCTCCTGTCCCACCATGGCAAAGCTGTCAGTTGGCTGACCTAGCCCCCCACAGTCTGTAGTGACCCAAACACTAGCCTCTCGCCATTTGTAAAGCTCTCTGAGCATCCCAAGGAAAACAGGCACGTATCTATTGAGCAGTTTGTCCAAGATCGAAGAGGGAGTCCCTGCCTCTCTGCTACTTACTGCTATTGTGCTGTATCGAGTGAAATTCAATTCACAGATATGTTAAAATCTTCAAGATATCTGTGAAAACACTAGTGACACGTGAAGAAGCGAGTAGAGGCTGCAAGTGTGTGTTTTCTTGGAATAACAATTTTTCTCACGTCTGTTGTTACTGGTTGAGCAATGGTGGGTTGGGAATATGTAACAGTCAGGACTACAGTTCCCCAAAATGCTGAAATCTAATCTTGAAATGTGATACGTAAATGCTTTCAGTCCTTGTCAGAATTGAGGTTAGAGGCTGTGGCGTAACTCAAACTTCTTACTGCTTTACCTCCTGTGCCTTACTGTCCCATACCGTAGTTCTTGACTAACTTGCTCTCTTTCAGAGGCTGACCAAGCAGGAATTCTGGCAGCTGGTGCACCAGAGCTATGGCTCTGAGCTGGGCCTGAACAGCGAGGAGATGGAGAGCTTCCACTCGTCATCTGAGGACAATGGCCAGTCTCGGTAAGGACAGGTTATAAAGCTTATGGAAATATGCAGGGAGAAACAGTGTCCTCTTTTTCCAAAGTGTTTCTGTAGCCTTACCAGAAGAGTTAAGCCTGTAGTGAAAGGATGGAAAGAACTGAACTTCATAAACTGAGCATGCATAAAAACTTAATTGTGTTTATTGCCTAAAATAGTAGGAACACAGTTGAGGCCCATTAGAGGAGGGAGATAAGAAGACCTTGTTCTCCCTAGGTCTGCTTGAGGATATCAACAGAATATCTTAAACAGCAACTTTTTCTCATGATATTATCTAGTCAGAATCTGTATATATCCTTCAACAGTATGGAAGGGCTGAATAGAATCAAACTGTATATGATGTTCAGGTACTTTTCCTCTCCTCTGTGGAGACGGAACACTTGCTTTGCTTTGTTCTCCTGATGTCTGAGGTCTTAGCTTATTTTTGTGTTGTGCTCAGCTTGAATTAGGAACCTGGAATAACCTAATTGTGTGTGGATTTTTCTTTAACACAGTTGCCTTAATTTCTTGGAACAAATGTGGGCTAATTTATGAACTACCCGTGTCAATCTAATAGCAGGACTTTAATTTTTGTGTCTGTATGTAAATAACTATGCCTCTGCAAAACTGAACAATGTGATTTATGTCTCTCTTCAATCCTGTGTTATCTGAGTATACTTGTTAGAAAAAAAAAATCTTACGTTCACTGTAAGCTTCAAAAGATGTCTCATTAAGTATTTTCTGCTTTTTTTTTTTTCCTGTTAAAAAACCCCAAACAAATGCACTACTTTACAAGTCTAGAGTAAGGGGTACTGGAAAATTTTTTTGTTCCAAGCTTTCTTAAAACATTTTCTTTACAAATTTGTTCTAACCTACCTCTGTTTCCTCTTTTCTTACACCGCTCACTTTCTTGCTGATTCACGAGTGCTTGGGTTTGCTAGCCTTATGATCAGAAGCTGAAGCATTCTGAAAGGTGTGTAGGGTGAGGAAAAATGGCTTGAGAGATTAGTGAACTGGATGTGGGAAGAATGAGTTGGCAGTTCTTCAATATTAGCAGAACAGCTAATGAACCATAAATGGCTGTGGTTTGAATGCGAAAATCATACATGAGAAGCTTTCTCAGATTTTTCAGTACTTATGTCTCCAAAGAGATCTTCCTTTTTGCTTTGGACAGATCCAGCATTTGTGATGATTCTGGAGAAAGGGATGAAAAACTACCTAAAGTGATCGGTTTAGTTCGGGAGCCCACGCTTCAAACAGAAGGAGAGTCACTCAATAGACATGCGTTTCCGGGAGTAAGTGCTGACACAGACTTCTTGTTATTTGTAACTGATAAGCATATATGCTTAACTTCTATATCTGTAAGAATATAACTTCTATAGAAGCCTCTGAAAATTCATAATAATCTAGGATGTTTTCATATCAGAAATTTAATATGAATGTCTTCAGGTTTTGAGACTATTTCTCGAATTTGGAAATGAACAAGCTTCTGTATAAGAGAATATTGTTGGTGTGAGTTTCAACAGTGTCCCATCACTAATTCACTGCATAGCCTGGTTAGAGCACTGAAGATTATTCCCTGGTCCATTTTTTGTTTAAAACCAAAATGAACTGTGTTTTTCCACCTTCCTGGTGACGATCTGCATCTTTATGTATTTGCCTCATGAAAGTAATGCCTTCCAATGCTTTCTTGACTGCTCTATTTGTTGTTTAAAAACATCTCTTCTTATACTTCTGTTTCTCCTATGCATGAAAGTTATTAGAGGGTAGTTATGCTGGCTGTGTTATCCGTGCTCTCAAAGGTCAGTTAGTCTGCTGTTATGAATCTATGGAACTTTTTAAAATTTAAATGCGTGGAAATGTTTCAGAAGGGGGTGGGGGGGGACCTGACCCTTGATATAATAAAGTCGTGTTTTCCCTTAATGCCTTGGGTTAATACAGATGAACAAGCATGGGTGCCTCATTCATGAATTATATGAATTTCTGAATGTATTTGGCTGGCTGGGGGGGCAAGCACATCTGAGAAGTGCACAGTGTCTCACACAGTGGCTGGGACTCCGGTGCGTGGTTGTAGTCCTGAAAGGTTATAAGCATTTTCTCTTGATTAATAGATACCCCAAGGGAAAGATCTCAGAAAAGCAAATAAAATCACTAAAGCATTTCTTATAAACTTCACTAGGATTGGGTACCTAATTGCTCTTTCCGCTTTGGGAAATGCGGGAAGGGAAGAAAGGAGTTGCTTGTAGTACTTTTTACTACCGTATAAAACTTCTGGCTTCTGTCACTTGCTAAAACCGATCAGGAGGTTAAGCAGGCTTTAGATAGTTTTGCTGAAATCCAAGTTAATGGCTAGAGACTTCTGCCCAGCAAACAATACTGGTATTTGTTTGTCAGATGTTAAAACCTTAGTTAATCAGATGATGGGTATCAATCATGGAAATCTTAGCAGTATAATACAAGATTTTTGGAGAGCTGTAAGAGAGGCTTGTGGATGCTGCTGGGTTTTGGGCTCTTTAGGATAACTAAAAGTCTACCCAGGTACCCAGGTTTGGACTTGTAAGTCTTGCACAAGAACAAGCTGTTTAAAAATAATTGCTCTACCTAGAAAAGTGTCTTGTTTACCTACTGGGTGCCACTCCCAGAGATGTCTCTTGCATTAAATATAATTGGGCATGTTGGTAAGCAGTAATGCCTGGGGATTTGATCTATATGCAGGGAAAAACACTAGGATTCTCCCTTGAATAAACTGCTTTTAAAAAGTCCTTTAATTATAGCATAGAAGTGCAGTCTTGATAAATGTGCAGCTAAACTGTGTAGCTCACTGTTGCAGTGTAACTACAATACATAATGATTGTGTTCAGCTTATGTGTCACTTGGCACTTCTTGAGAATGTCAACATACTCTCCACAACCCCAGGATTACAGCACGTGTTGTAGAAACACATGGACAATAGAAGGGGACAGTAGTGCTTAGAGTGTATTTATCAAAAACCATGGCACTGATGACACAAAACACATTTTATCACATTCAGAAGACTGGAGAGAAACAGAATTACCCCTTCTTTCCCCTTCTGGGAGGCAACGTAAGCCCTAAAGCTCTCTTCAGAGGGAGATCCGAATTGATGAAGGCTATAATACTTGGCCTGTCTTGGAAAAAATATTGTCAATATCTGTCCACAGCTGATTAAAGAAAGCCTGTGTGTAACACCAGTCACAGCATGTGTCCTTCTGAGGTACAGTTCATCACTATATGGGGACAGTGTTATTTATTGCCTGTCTGAATCAACACTCCTTTTCCCTCTGCCCCTCGTAGGGAGACCTTAGACCCTTCTAGTCCTGAAACCTGCTGCTCACAGGTTAAAAAACTGAAGAGCCTTAGCACAAAGCTTTGGAGTACTGGAGTAGCTTAGGAGATAAGTGTACGTAAGGGTGATATTGTATGTCTTTAATTCCAGCTGATGATCTTAAAATCATTACTCTTCAGGGGGAAAAAAATTTAAAAATATAAACAAGAAAACTGTGAGTTAATCAGTTGCTCCAAAAGCTTTATTGTGTATCTTGTCTTGTCTGACATCACTAAAGGTTTCTTTGTAGGAGCTGTTCTCTAGTCTTCTGACTTGAACTGGGCTGTCCTGCTCTGCGTGTGGCATAGCAGAGGCTGCTCTTTGGGTTCCTGGTGAGAGCTCTGCCTGCTCACCAAATCCCTAATCTTCATCAAAATGCTATGAGCGTTCTTTGGATTTGTGCTGGATCTGTGTCAGTTTTTGAACTATTACCCACAATCTGCGTTGATAGAGTATTTTGACATGGAAATGTTAGTTCTGTCCTGGTTTCTGTTGTGCGATTGAGTATAAGTTCAGTCATGGTAGCTCAGTCATTTTCAGTAGGAGCACTTGTTAACTGATTTTCTTTTCTGATGTAGTCATCTATTTTTGACCTTGAGAGAGTATTTTTGCTTGTTTATACTGCAGTCAAATTCATGCCTGTCTCTGTTTTCCAGCCATCTACTTTCTGCTAATGGCCCTCAGTTGCACAAAAAAGTAGATGGTCTTTATTTTCATAAAAATAAAGACTTGCTCTTGCTTTTGAGTCAATGTTGAATAATCTTTAGGGATGATGGTATTGAAGATAAATCGGAACTGCTCAGTTCAGGAGGCTTAATTATACATATCATGGTCAGTGTACTACTGCATGGGGGGGCTCTGCTGGTGTTGACCCTAGCCATTCCACTGGAGGTGGTGGGAACTTTGAGGAGAGGTATAGACTGAAAGTTATGATCTGTATCTAGTAGCTAAGCTTTTTCAGTAGCATTTTGAAATGTAAAAACCTTGTGCATAGAGTCCTTTGCTAAAATGAAACTTGATCGATAAAAAGTAAATAATCTGTGTCAGGTTAATGACTTTATAAACACTAGCATTGATGCAGGGGAGGGGATCAAACAGGTGGGTGAGAGGGGCCTGGATAGGGAGTAAACTGTCCCATTTAAGGCCACTCCAGATATGAGAATACAGACAAATAACCCTGGTAACAAGGAACAGATTTAAGTGAAATAGAGGAAGAGAAGTTGGCTGGGGTAGGGGAACAAGTGACTATGTGGTAATTGAGCAGATCGAATTTGTGGCTTCCTTAATATGGCTTTCCTCTTTGAAAGTAACTTTCTCTTTTTCAAATAGTCTGTAATTACTGATGCTTGTTTTTTTTTTCCTCTTGGTTGTTACAGGTGGAGGAGTCCCCAAGTGAGAAGCAAATAAAGAAGAGCCCTCTTCCAACTTCAGAAAAAAAACCTGTTAAGCTAGTCAGGAGCAGGTCCTTAGAAAAGTCCTTGGACTTGAATGAGAATGAAAACTTTCCAGAGAAGAGCAGTGCCTCAGATAGTGAAGAAGGTAAATCTGTTAACAGTTGGGTCCTGTAAGGTGACCTGACCCCAGTGTTCCATCTCACTTGTGGAGCAAGTTAGAGAACTTTCTAATCTTATGAAACTTGTTTGTTCTTTTGTTTCACAGAATGGCAGCAAAACCATCTTTGTATCTATCTTAGTTTCTGGAAAGGAAAAAATAGTTGTTGTTGGGGTTGCTTAGGACAAAAGCAGATTGTGGTTTTGCTTTTTCCTCTGGTGGGTAAATTGTTACTAACAGCTTAAACGTAAAAAAAAAAAAAGTTTCTTGACAACGTGGTTGTGTTTATTCACTTTCCATGCTCTTGCAGGTATTGAAAGTATTTTTCTTTGTTTTCACTTCTTGGGAACCGAGGAGAAACATTTCAACTGTTCTGCAGTTTCTGAAAGATTCCCCCACCCTCTCTACCCCCTTTTATTTACTCTTATACTTTCTTGAGGTATATAGGTTTCAATGTTATTGATGGAGTAAACTGAGGAGCTCACTGAAAGTCCAGGCAAGACAACTTCCTAACTTCCAGGACTGTATTGTGCATGTTCTGAATCTGGTCCCAAGATGAAAAACCTTAACATGTATTTTGCTGCAGCTTAAACTTTGTGTGGCAACAGAGTTAGTATCCTAATAGATCCTAATATAGCATCTTTATAACTCATACCTTATTATGCAGTACAAGATGAGAAGAGACCTGGATACCACAGTAGTGTAGAGATTGTTAACTCGGCTGTTACGTGTTTCCTTTCTTCTTCTCACTAGAGGAGAAAAACAAAGCTGTGTCTTGTAGTGGTTTTGGTAGAAGTTTTTTTGTAATGTCCTGTGGGAGAGAATAAGGCTGGAGGGTGCTTTCTGCCCAGGGTGGATGACAGTGAGACTTGTGCTGAGGTCTGTGGGTGCTTGTTCTGTACTGCTTGTCCCACAGTAGCCCCTGGCAAGGTCTCGGTCTCTAAGGTGACCATTTCACTTAACACGGGGACCTTGTCTGTGCCCGAGGGCTATAGTTCAGACAGCTCATTGAAATTGTGGTTGTCCCATTAAATATCCCAATCTTGGACTCTCTAAATTATTGTAAAATTAGGTGTGCACAACCTGTATTGGTTCTAAAGTAGTATAATAGTGCAAAGGACAGAAAAGTTCAGCAAGTAGCAGAGTGCTCAATAGCAACTGAATATTTCTTTCATAAGCAAAGACAGAATTTGCTTTCGTCTGTTCACCTGTTTCACCTGTTGGCAGAAATAGAACAGTTCAGTTAGAGGCCAGTTCTTAATCTGTCTGAGAAACCTTGTGTCTCATCCTTTCAGAGTTGGAAACTGAAGTTGTTTGCAGGTGTCATTGCATTGGGATCACTCGGGTGTCTAGGGAAGCTTTCAAAGTCATGGATTGAATTGGCTGCCTGCAAGTTGTGATTGTTGCCTGAGAACATACTTCATATTCAAGTAACTTTTGCTCACCCATGCTGCTGCTGTGTTTGCTGGAGTTCAGATTCAACTTGATGAATGTTTGGTTGTATCGTTTTTGTGACTATACCTACTTGAACAGGCTAATGTTTCTGCCATGCTCTACACATTTAACAAGCTTCACAAATTAATTGTTTATCCATCACAGATGTATCTTTCAGAGCAGCAGAAAGTTTTGGCCTTAGCATGTTTTAGATATCTTGCAGTTTTCCTGTGGTCTTAGTGCTGCATCTTCTGTCTCTGGATTTTATTTCTTAAGGTAAAGGTCTTCAGTGAAACTGATTGAAAGTAGTCCTGTTGTCTTTCATGTTGCTGTTTGCCCAAGCAATAGCAGTAAATACTCCCTGTCATCCCTACATTGATTATGTTGAGTAAATAGAGCATATTAAACTTGAGATGTCTCTTAAAGAGAACTGACTTCATGCTGCTTTTCTTCTGCCTTTCTTCTCCCTCCCCCAAGAGTCTTTTCTCCTTTTTTTTTTTTTTATTCAGAGCAGGATTCTGTAGTCCCACGACTTTAATCCTTTTTTCTTTGTGCTTAGAATTCTTTTTTTCTTCTGTTTCTTTGTCTGTTTTCTGTTGCAGTTGCCCCATACTCTTACAAGGTGAATTTCCTCATGCAAATGAGATTAGCTTTCCCACGTGGCAAAGGTTTACCTACGCGATTAATCTCTCTTGTCCTCTGGCTCATACTCAGGCTGCCTATGGAGGTATCCTGGCAAATAAGGTGAGGGGCAAGCTCAAGACTGTTGTTCTCCAACTCTGGGTCTACCTGACACCCAAGGCTAGAATGCCAGAGCCTTAGCAACACTAGTTCCCTTGCTCTAAGCAGTTCTCAGATTGTCTACTGGGCAATGGGGGGTAGGAGTCTCACTGGGCACCACTGGCCTATTGACCTGCATTTTGGTGCTTTTGTTCTGCTTCATAAATTGGAGTATAAATGTCAAGTCATGACAAACTTCTGGCTAAGCTTAAAATTAATACCTGTGATCTTGATTCTAAATTTCAGAAACAAATTTTAATTCAAGCAGAGAATGCGTATTTCCAAATAGAGCCAGGAGATTCTGTATTTCCTCAGATGACTATTTTTGCATGTAGGGTTTCTATATGCAATGACAATGTTCAGCAGCATAAAATACTTCAAAGATGGAAGCAGGAAACTGGGAAACAGTCTTTTGTTAGAAAGCTTTACTGTATATGGAGACATCACAAATTCCTGATCTCCTAGCCTAACTTGACAAACTTACTGTATTGCTTCTATTTGTATTGATAACCACCTTAAATGTGTGGTCTGCAGGAGAGCATACTGCTTGCACTGCAGTGCTGAGAGATGGGTACAGTGGTGCCTTGACTTTTCTTGCAGATAGGAATATATACATGGCAGAAAATGATTGAAATGCAGGGTGGCTGAAATTAGTTCAGCCCTGTTTTAGGGTATTTTTTTTCCTAAGATAGAAAATCTTGGTTATACAATGTATGTAGGGAGGAGTAGACCTGTTACCTTATTTGCATTTTAATCAAAATACCAAAAGCATGTATTTTGTTGACTATATAATTACCAATTACTTGATTTGGGATTTGGAGGACATATGTTTGAGTTGTCTAAAGGCAAAAGGCATAATTTATTTTTTAATGTCGTGAGCTAGAAAAAGCTAGTATTGTCACAGAACTTACTGGGTACCTCCCTGAGTTAATTTTGTACTTAGCCTTTTAAAGTGTAGGAGAGCTCTTTGATAATGGTTAATATTGCTGATACAGTCTTTAAATAGATGTTGTCTGGAACGTGTTCACTCTAGGAACTGGTTTTATTGACTTAATTTCAGATATATCTGGCGAAAGGCTCCTACCTGCATATTTTTCATGCAGTATACAGTTTCTCCCTATTTCTAGTGGTATAGAAATCTTTAACAGTGCCAAGGTTTGCATAGATAATTTTTTTCCCTCCTGATCCTCCCCTAACTCCATGGAGTGGAAAAATCAGCCATCTTAATAATTTTGTTGATAACCTCTGCTGTTATTATTCAGCTTTCTTAATTTGCTTGTGGTATGTGCTTAGCTCCAAGCTGTTGGTGGTTAACAGGAATTTTAAGAACTTTTTTTTTTTCCTGCCTCCTTTCAGCCCCTCCAGTTTTCTGTCTCTTACTTTTCTTGCACTGCAGATGTTTTCAGACCTCTGCAGTCGCTGGTGTATAATGGTATTACATTTAAACAGTATTTCACAGCTTGCCTTGCAGTGATGAAAATGACCTTATGGAAGTGCAAGGCAATAGGGAACAGATTTGCCATCTTCATGGCAAACCAGGACACTCTGAGTAATATGTTTGCTTCTGGATCTTTTTTGGGTCCCCAGGGAATCTGACCTAGAGTCAGAATATTCTCACATTCTCTTACCAGACAGTAGCTCCAACTCATCTATAAATGTATTCAGGCTAAGAGTTGGTGGTTGATAACTGCATACTGCTGAGGAGTTAGAACAGCATTAAAAGTTAAGGAGTTAAATTGATATCTAGATACTTGCACAAAACATCTTATTCATAAACAGTATTTCTAAGCCAGTCCTAGGTAAAATGCTCGATGCTGTTCTAGTATTGAGATGAAGGGCAAGTAGGTTTATCTGTATGAGTTAAACAGATTAACAGTAGGCAAACGTGCATATTCATTTGTAGCAGAGATGGGTTGTTAAAGCTTTCTGTTCTGTTAAAATTGCAAGCGTGTATACTGTACACATGTACTTTGCTATGCTACTGTTTCTGCTTGCTGCTTCCTCTAGGATTTCTAACAGATAAACTGGGAAGCCCAGATGGAAGTGACTTGAAGCTTATCAAGTTCTTAGGGTATACAATGTCTTACTTCCACAGGGGTGGAACTCACAGCAGCATTCATACATGAGGCTTCCAGACCTATAATCTGAAAGATTTCTAGGCTTTCTGGAAAACAGCTTTTTGAATCCTAGAATTTGAAGTGTCTGATGGACCTGATGTATCAACCTTGTTTCAGCTTGGATTTTCTGAAAATACTACATTGTATGATAACATCACTTAATAAATTGTTTGTTTGTTTGAAGAGCTGAGAGGATTGTAAGTAAAAGCACATTTCTCGATAGATGTTCTTATGCACTTGGGACTTCATTGACTGTTCCTTGTTAGAGACATAATTAGATAAAAATAGTGTAGGCAAATCAAGTAACAGGAAATTTTGTATAGACCCATGGATGCTCTTGCTTAAGACTCAGTACAAGGAAGAGAGATTTTACACTTGAAAAGTAAAATATCTCAGTAGCAAGGTCTGTACCTGAAGGTAATAATGCATGAGCTTTGTGCATATCATAAATTGCTGTGGCTTACTAAATTACCTCACGTCAGCAGAAACGTAGTAGCTGTCCTCAGCCATTTCAGGTGAACATAAAATAATGTTTAGCTAAGCCTCACTGGGGCAAAGGTAACTTTTATTATCTTGAATTTACTAAGACATATACAAATAGGCTTTGTTTTTGTTTTTTTTAAGTAGTAGCAGATTCCTTGGGCATGTCAAGGTCCAACTGAGTAAGACTCAACGAGAGTAACTAGTTTGAATTACCAGGTGTCTGGCTCCCTGCTCGTTAGCTGATGCAGAGTAGGCAAAGGGGATGTCAACACCAATATCTGAAGCTTCCTGTCTCTTAGTGAAAGAGGAAGTGGGGAGTGAGGTCTGTAATGTTGAGGCCTTGTTAACTAAGGGCAAACTGATGGTTTACTCAGACTGCATTTGATGGAATTAGGCTCAGCTCTGAGAGAAAATACTGTGAACGTTTGCTGTGAAAACCCAGGCTGAATTTCTGGCTTCCTGCAGAGTGTTTCAGCACAGCAGAATCAGTATTCTAGCAAGTAATGACTGCATATTGGCTGGTTAAATAGGTCTCTTAAAATGCGTGCCTGTCTTCTGTCCCACCTCACAGTTGTATAGACTTACAATTGCATAAGCTGAACATGACACGGGAAAGTAAGTCCATCTCTTGCACAAGCACAAAAATATGGCACTCAGCCACTTATGTTTCACTTCTGGGGTCCTACATTGAAGCCTGATTAGGGCAAAGAACTTTTTTTGGAGTCAGATGTGTAACGGGGAGTTTTATCAGGCTAGAAGCAGTGTTGGAGCAGGACTCTGCTCAGTCAGAGGCAGGTTGGGTTTGTTTAGTTTGGTTGTGGTGTGGTGTTTAGTTGCTGCATTTGCATTTATCAATATTGACTGCCATCAAGCAGTAATGTTTTAAGTGCTGTAACCTTAGCCTATAGGCAGTTTGTGAACTATCTCTTGATATTCAAGCTACCTTTGCGACCATGGCTGGTGCTGACCTCTGCTAGCTCTGAGCATTCACTAGGGTCAGTTGAAAGGTTAGGCATCCAGGCTTCTGTTTTGCTCCCACAGGATTTGCTTTCAGGCTTTTTGTTTCATTTTAGTGATGTGTGTGTGTGTGAAGGGGGGGTTGGTTGGTTTTTTTGGTAATTATAATTTAGGACGGGCTTGTTTCTAAAGCGTAAGCAGATTGATTTGGGATTGACAAAGGAAACTGCTTGCCCTCTGGGATTATAATTCTATCCCTTATCTCTTGCAAGAGTGGCTGAGACAGCCACAAAGCTGAGTCATGCCAGCAACCAACAAGAAACAGAAATAGCAAAGATCAGTGCTGCAGCCACAGAACACTGCCGAGGCACTTGGTGGTGGTTTTTAAGTAGGGAATGGCAATTAAGCATATTGGTGCACTTTTCAAGACTGTAAAACAGAGCAGGGTACCTCTTGCATTTCTCTTATAAATGGGAATGGAGAGAGGAACAGTTTCAGGAACTGCTTGGTAGTCTGTACATGCTGTCTCAAACTGTGGATGCTACTAGCTTTACAGCTGTTAAAAGCAGAATTCTGAAACTAGCCACAAGTAAGAAGAAAGTTAGTATGGTTTCACTGTCCCACTTGCTCTGCATGTGTCCCTTTTACAATAGGCACACTTATTAGTGAAGACTATACTAACTTTTTGTCTTCCCCAATGTTTCCTGTAGGATTAGTAGAATACTGATGGCAAAACTAAAGGAATGGGACACTGTGATGTTGATTTGTCCATTTATATTTGAACAGGGAAATTGAGGGAGGTCACTGGAAAATCAACTCTGGACTTTACTTCTGAAGACAACCTGCCTCCCAAATCATATGCTGCTATCGTTACTGGGTTTCTGAGAATGAGAAACAAATGCTGATGCAAGTTTGGGAGGGATTTGAGCTGTAATAAAGCTTAAAATGTTACAAAGTTTCTTCATAATACTGCCTTTTTCTTAACTTAATCTCTCTGCCTTTCCTCAGCAGTGAAGGAGACTGTTGCTGAGAATGATCTCTATGGGAGACTTTTTATAAATAGAGTTTTCCACATCACTGCAGACAAGATGTTTGAAATCCTTTTCACCAATTCTCACTTCATGCAGAGGTTTCTGAATTCCAGGAGTATAGTAGGTAATACACTCATCTTCCTTCTGTCCATATTGCAAACTAACCTGAAAATTTCAGCCTCTGAGAAATGTTAAATAGGGCTAAGTTAAATTTTAGGTTTCTCCTTGTTTTAAAAGAATTTTGAAGCTTTAAAGTTCAACTATGAGGGAGGATATTTAAAGCTAGCCTGTTGTTTCTGTAAATCAGTCACATCTCAGAGTAAAAACCTCATTTTGGTGCCCCACAAAACTGTACCTTAATGCCTGAATTTTGGGTAGGCTATTAAGTTCGTGCATTCTGTGGGACTTTTCTGATTACATTGTGTCCCAGAAATAGAGAAATGTGTATGACTGGCACACAGGCAAAATCACTGCATCCTGCTAAATGATATTCACAGGCTTTAATTTTGTGGATGAGTAAACTTTATTCACTGAGATCATAAGAACAGAAAATTAAGTCAAAAAGGATAATATTTATTCAGTGTCAGCTTGGGAGGGAAAGTGGCAAAAGCTTTTGATAACACTAAGTGAATCTATTCAACTGTAAGCAGATGGGAAATGACATATTTTCATTAATTGCATACTCTTCTCCCCACCCTCAAGTCTCTTTCAGTAGGCTCAGGTTCAGCTACTTAGTGCCTCACCTTTGTTCATCAGTGAGCTACAATTTCCCCTCTTCCTGCAAAACCCACAACCATTTGGAATCAGTTTTTTGTCTCTCTCCCCACCACTGTTCTTAATCTGTTAAGATATGAGAGATAATAGGCAGAGATAATGCCTTTTAGGTAGTCTGCATGATTGATTTTGCATAATTTCTTATCTAGATGCTGTATCAACTCCTTGGAATAGAGATTCCAATGGCAATCAGTTGAGGACCTTGACGTACACTGTAACGATTAACAATCCACTTTGTGGGAAGTTCACTACTGCAACTGAAAAGCAGGTACTGTGTGCATGTGTGTGTTTGGTGCCCTTTAAAGCAAGGGAGAGGTCAACTCTGTGGTCTGTCAGGGACCTGACAGTGGATTAGAGTTCAGTGAACTGAATGTGGATCCGCAGTTTAAATGTAGTGTCTGTAAGGGTGTAAGCATCTGCTGTGTTCCTCCTACCGCTAGAGAGCAAATGCTGATGAGATCAGAGAGGCTTTCTGTCTTTACAGATGACTGTAAACTTCTCCCACAGTCTGTGGGGAAGAGTTAACATCCCTTATGAATTAGGGGTGAAAAAATGCAATTAAATGTTTTCAGTGTCCATTTCTCAGGTCCCCAGTGAGAGAGAGAGAGGTGGAAAGACTCTAGCAAAGGGCCACTAAAATGATTAAGGGACTGGAGCATCTTGTATGGAAAAACAGCTGAGAGCTGGGACTGATCAGCCTGAAGAAGAAAAAGCTCAGGGGGGATCTTACAATGTATGTAGGTATCTGAAAGGAGGGTTTAAAGAAGACCAAGCCAGGCCTCTGTACCAAAGACCATACCTTTCAGTCATGCCTGGTGACAGGACCAGAGGCAGTGGCAGAAACTGAAACGCAGGTGGTTCCTTCTGAACATCAGGAAACACTTTCTTACTATCAGGGTGATGGAGCACTGAACAGGTTGTCCGTAGAGGTTGTGGTGTCTCCTTCCTTGGAGATAACTAGAAAGCCATCATGACATGGTCCTGGGCAATCAGTTTTAGATGTCCCACCTTCAGCCAGATTCTTGGATAAGATAACCACCAGAGGTGCCTTCCAATCTCAGCTATTCTGTAATTATGCTTTGGGAAAGATCTCATGTCAGCCTCGAAGAGGAGCTGTGGTCATGAGTCTTGCATCTGGTACTTGAAACGACAGTGGGAAAGTACTGCTGTTGCCTGTGTTGGCTCTAACAGGAGGCATCTTCTCTCTCCCCACCTCATCTATACTTGCCATTCTTAACTGTTTCTTCTTGTGATGGTTCGGGCTTTTTCCATACTCTAGTTCATTTGGAGTTGGTGGATCTAGTCTAGGGAATTCAGGCTGAAAGGAGGGGAAAAAGAAAAGAAAAAAAAAATGGTACTATGAATATACCTTCTTATTTTTATTTTCTTTTATGGTAGATCCTGCATAAGCAGAGTCAGAAAGGTCAGTCCTATCAGGTGGATGCTGAGGTACTCACCCATGATGTCCCCTACCATGATTATTTCTACACTGTGAACAGATACTACATCAGCCGCACATCCAGTCACAAGTGTCGATTACGGTGAGCCTGGGTGGTGCACAGTGGGAGGGGAAGCACATATGTGACAGGTTGATAAAGTGTGTTTATCAAAAGATCCGCCAACAGCATAGAGAAGATCAGTTTCTCTTGAAGCTGTTTTTTTTTTTTTTCTGAAAAATAAACTTGTTTTATCTTGGTCAAGTGAACGCTGTATTTGAATCTCATTAATTCCATAAGAAACAAACTCTTATGTTAACTCTACAAGGTACAGAACACTGTTCTGCCCTGTGTTTTTGAGTGCAGGTGTGTGAGTGGGATAAATTGAAATTGCCTGAGATATTTTATTACAGAGTTTCCCAGATATGCTTGCTAAGAGCCTGCAGAGGAGGATGGTTCACAGATGCAGGGAAGATGGAACATACCTACTTTTGCAGGGAGGGTACTCCAGTTACTCAGGCCTCATTACTAAATTCTACCTTGATAGGGAAATCTTAAAAGGTATTTCCCTTTTCTCTCTCATTTGTTGAAAACACCTAACGTGACCCGGTTCCACATTCAGTGCATTTGTGTTGCTTTCTGATTATGTACTACTTGGTAGTTTTTATGCTGTCTTCAGTAAAGCCCTTTATCTCAAACTTCACCAATACCCAGGAAAGGTAAGCTGGCCTGGATTTTATTCTGCCTTATCTCAGGCTATCAAAGTGCTGAAGGTTCCCTCTCTACTGGGAGGAGAAGGGGGGAAAAAAGGTCCTTGAATGACTGTTCTGGATGAATTTTGAGTGAGTCATTCTTCCTCTTTGAGGGCTATATTTGTTTTATCTGAGGCACATGGCAATCTTAGGATAAGAGCAAAAACCTAGGTTTCAATATGGTACACAGAGCATACATGTATAGAACAGAAGGTGAATGGTGGTGTTACAGCTGGCTTTATTATATTGCGTTTAAAATGGCTCAAAAAATCTCAGAAAGATGCTGGCTTTTTAGACTAGGAACACAATGGGCTTGCATTATTAATTTGAAAATGTTGAAAAAAGGTATATTCTAGGACAGTTAGTGTTCTTAACTTAAACAAATCAAAATAATAGACTATCCTTTTATCCTTTATGAAGAGCTTTGGGATTCATGCAGTTGTTAGAAGCAGGCCTCTGAAGAATTCTGCTCCAATTCATTTACATTCTGGAAGCATTATTGATTAGCTTGACCTGGGAAATGTAAGGCAGGAACATCACTTCTCCTCTGTCATGCTCACAAAGATTTTTTTAATTTCTGTCTGCTCAGGGTAGGATCTGAGCACTTAGTGCACGAGTGGTGATATGAACTTCACCTGCTGCCATTGCAGTGCCTATGTAGCACATCATGTGTACATGTACAGAGTAAAAAGGGTTTCATGATCTGAAAGCCTGAAGCCTATTTTAAGTGTATGATAAAATGACAACACTTCAGAGGACAGAAATTCTCTGGTAGTTTGAGTGTGAAGGGAAACACTTAAAATATTTCCCCTAATTTGGACATGCAGATCTCCTGAGGCTTTAGCTAGATATGTTAGTTTTGCTACTGTCTGTCTGTTGTCTTGCTGCCCAGGTGGAAACCTGAAGCAGTTCCAGTTAATATTTCAGATTATGGACATAAAACAGAGGCCTGCTTCTAATAAGAGACTTCTACTCTCACTGTTACCTAGAAGAGTACTCCTTTACTATTGCATTCTCTTTATTAGGGTTTCTGCAGAAGTGAAGTACAAAAAACAGCCTTGGGGCCTTGTCAAGTCTGTAATTGAGAAGAATACCTGGGGAGGAATACAAGAAAACTTCAAACAACTTGGTGAGGCATTTTCTTCTTTGTGCTGGAGTAAGGAGGCTGCCTTTCCTATATGTGTTTTCATGTCAAGGAATCCTTGATTCCTTGAAGGATGGTTTGAAAAGGAGGAGGTTCCTTTGGTGTTGACAATTCAGAAGTTCTTGTCATCAGTATATCTGCCAATTCCAGGGTGTAAAAATAAAAAAAAAAAAAAAAGCCTGGTAGCTTAGTGCTAACAAGGAGCTCTTGTACACCTCAGTAATTTCCTTTGAAGGAAATGTGAGGAGCAGCAAGAAGGCTGTTACTTAAAGATACATACATGCAGTTGAGAGTATTTCCTTTATTGTAGGTATGAGAAAAGAAGCAGTAGCACCTGGCAGGCTCCCTGGCTGTGTCTGTGGACTCAGTTTAACACAGTTCCTAGTCTCAGTTTAAGTGTCTTCAAGTGCTCCTTCAACTGCTCTCTAATACCATTAGGCAATCCTGCATAGGCTGAAAATTGTACTAAATGCTACCTAGCAAATAGGGCAGGTAGTATAGGTTAAGGTGTAGTCCATGTTGATTACCTGTTCTAAGTTCATTTATTAGAAAATGCACTTACTCCTTTCACTGCCACCCTCCATGTCTCACAATTTAAGTCTTCAGTGTTAGGCTTTTCAGCTTTCCTTTTGAAAGTTCAGTGGCCTTATTTTTTTTTTTTTTTTTCCACTGCAGAATCAGATCTCCTAATGGAGGAATATGCAATTAATCAGTCCATAGAAGACTCTGGAAAACTAGTTGCCCTGAGACGAAGACGACGCACTTTACACCGGAGTCTAGCAGAATCGCTTCCCAAACGCTCTTCCCAACACTCCTCCGGTGACATGGGAGTAGAGTCCCAGGGCAGTATAATAGGTAGGAGTTTTAATATAAATTGTTTTCCAAAAAGAAAGAGAGCTTAACTTTGAAAACAGTGCAAGAATAACACTTGTGTGTCTATTGCTCTCATTGTCTTCAATTGGTGTGATGGCAAATGTTCAGGTTTGCGTAAAATACACTTGGACCATGCATAGTCACTTTTATGATGAGTATCTCATGAAATCTAACCTGATCTCACCCTCTCTTTTAAAAAGAAAAGACAAAAAAACAACCCAAACCTAAAATGCTGGACTATACCTGCGTAGGATTGAAAATGAGATAGGATCAGAAAGAAATTTAACCTGACTTGTGAAGTTGCTGAAAAATTGGTTTGTTTCTTCAAATAACTGCACACACAACTCATGAGTTGATTTATCTTTAGCTGTCACTTGTGTCTTGGCCCTATGATCTCTTATTTGATTTTTTTTAAATATTAAAGAGTCCATTTCCTGTCTGCTTCTGTAATTTCAATGTCACTGAAGCATTTCTCACAGTTCTACTGCCACTAGGCATGGCAGGCTTGGACACTAGCATATACAATATTAGCTACACCTACAGAGATGAGGAGCATCTGTGCACTAATGTGTACCAGAGAATGGTGGATTTCATGACATGAATTGTAAACCCTGAAGTAGGAGCAAGTGCCCTTTCCTAAAGGGGGAGACAACACTTGAGTATAGCACTGAGAGCACATTTGGATCAACAAACAGCATGTGTAATGGACTCTTTACCCAGCTGAGATTACTTCCTGATTACTTACTTTTGCTACTGCTGCTCCACCTTTTCAGGTGAGTGTGTCTGTCTCAGTATAGACTACAGCTTTTGTGTACGCCCCTTCTCTAGGGCAGGAAACATGAACGTAAGGAGCTGTTTTAGGAAATGTGATTTTCTTTAAAGATCAGGCTGCCCACAGCGGTGGTGATCGCTGCTCAGTTCGGAGAGGACATGCACAATTCCTCTCCCTCACTAGTGTCTGGTCCCTCTTGCCTGATGAGTAGCAGATGCCCTTTTGAAAGGCTGTTTTCAGGCCAGGACATAAGCCAAGCCAGTAAGGATGGGACAAGTAACAGAACTTGATTTGACACTGATTGTCAGAAAGATAGGGCAGGAGAACAAGCAGAAGAGAGCCATTTGCAGGCTGTCTCTGCTCATGTGTGACTAGCAGCTTATGTGTTGAATGAGTGTTAGTAATGGATGGACTGTAGCCTTCTGAGGCTATCTAGGTTTCACGTGAATGTAGCCCAGTGCTGTGTTGTCCACAGTCCACGGGTAGAGGGAATCCTGCTCCATATAGAAGAGCCTGAGTGTCTGGCTGACTTGTCTGAGGTGATGGCAAGAATGCCTTGGTGAATGTTGGAGATGATCTTCTGTGCAGCCATGTGATCTGTTATTTTTTTCCATCAGAAGCTGTTGAGCTATTCTGTGTGAAATGCTGAGCACTGGCATGTATCTGCAGGCATCCTTTAAGAATGTTCTTCAGTACTTTTTAACCTCCTTCTCTTCCATGCTCTATAGGAAGGAAAAGAGACGCTGTAAGTAGGACCACCACCATCATTGTAGTAATGAGTGTCTTGTAAGTACTCACTTGCATTAAAATGTGGCTTGACTCAAGCTCATCTTGGTCTTTATCTGTATTTGTCTGTACCTCACCTGCATGTTAACATTGCATGTAGCATGATAGGTCCTAACCTAATTTGAATGGAGCACTTGAGTATAGGAGGGGAGTGGATTGACTTAAGTGACACATGGAATGAAAATGCTGATTTGCAAAACTAGTCTACCTTGCAGGTTTACTTAGGTCTGATTAAAAAAAAGTCTGTAATTTACTCATTCCTGTTTTTAAAAGCTCCAAGAGGAGACATTGTTGTCATTCCTATTGATTGCTATTACACAGCTTAACACTAACGACTAAGAATTGGATAGATCTTTATTTTCAGTATAGTGTACCCCACACCTTTTTTTTTTTTTCTTCCAGAAGGGTTGTCTTTTCTTAACAGTTTTTAGCTCAGGTCTTGTTTCTGTAGCTTTGCAACCAAAATTGTCACAGGACTTGATTTTTGTTCTCTTCTCTCTGCAGTTTGCTGCTCTTGGTCTTGCTGAATATAACACTGTTTCTCAAACTGTCAAAGATTGAGCATGCAGCTCAGTCCCTCTATCATGTCCAGCTTCAGGAAGAAAGCTCTTTGAAGTAAGTTGAATTCACAATCTTTGCTTGCTTTCTTCCTCAGCCTGAGTAAGAGTGAGAGTCTGAGCTCTCACTCAGAGAAATAAATTTTGAACAATGAAACTTGGTGGTAAGTTTTCAAAAGCTGCTGGGGCTTGCTGCTTTTCTGTGGTCTATGCTGATATCCAGTGACATGTCTTGACTGCATCTTACCGTAATAAATTTCTCCTTTGACAAGCTGTTTTTTGGGGGAGTGTTAACCTTAGCTTGCATTTATCACCCTACTGTGACTCATGTTCTGTGAATATCATAGTGCTGATCACGGAACCAAAGTGCTCACTTCATCAGTGTTAAGCAACACAATCTCAAATGTAATGGTAAAGATTCACTTAACTTTTTAGCCTCTCTTTTTGTGAGTCTCCTGCTAAATCTCCTTTCTACCTCAAATTTCCACGTTAGGTACCTTTTGTATTCAGATACATGGAAGAGGCTCAGATGTTGCTTCCTTTCTTGAATATAGTTAAAAACATAACCTGATATTGAGTGTGAAAGTGGTGTGGTGACCTCCTCTGTTGATCATCTCAGAACTGATTAGAGTAACTTTCTTCATAAGAAGGATCTTGCCCTCTGCATTGTGAAAACTTAAATTGTAGATATAAAGTGAGCTCATTTGTCTGCAGCAGCCATTGTCTACAAAGGTCCAAGGCAGTATTTTCATGGCAACAGGGACTGAAATTCAGTTGCAGGCAGCTTTTTATGTAGCTTTTTGGGAAAGCTTTTTTTTGCAGTGGCAAAACAATGGTGTCAGGGAGCAGTTGCTTTTAGAAAGGCATGGAGATGCTTGTTTCGCGTTTCTGATGTGATCTCAATCTCTTTCAGCATATCCCCAGAAATGGTATCAAAAGAGGAGATCCCACAGTATGATAAGGAACAGGTTAAACACGTGAAGGGAGTTTTGAGAGACTCAATTGAAATGCTTGAGCAGGTAGGTCTTCAGGTCTTTCCTGGTGATATTCTTGTTTTTCAACAACTGAAGTTTTTCTGCCTTAAACCATCATAGCTCTTGTTTGACATCATCTAGTACTAAAAAAAAAAGTTTCTATGACTCCCCAACCTGTTTTGTCCTAGGCTTGAATTTAGTACTTAGGCAGTGCTCATGTTTCTGATGTTTTGGGCTTTGTTCTTTGTCTTTTTGATTAAGATTAAATATTCATGTCAACTTTCTTAAACCTGTCAAGTACTTTTATTGATGAAATGTGTCAATGCAGTTCTGAATCATGATAAAGCAAAGACTGGAATATATCAAAACAGATCCTCTTTTCTAACAAGACTCAAAATGCAGTGTTAAGTATTGGCCCACCTCAGGGATTTTTTTCATTCAGGTTCATCCCAGCTTTTGCTCCTCACTACTTTTCTAGATATGGGTGAGAGCTTCACTTGACCCTTGGTATCAATGGGTCATCTGATCTCCAATGAAAAATAAAAAACTTCTACAGCCTGTATGTTTGAGTGGCTCCATAACTATGGAGTTAATCTTCCTTCTTCCCAGTAATTTACACTTCTAGGCTCTTACATACTACAAACACTATATTAAAAAAAGGGGTTGTTGAATGCTGTTGTGTTTCTCTGATCCTGAACTCCAGGACTGGCAAACCCCTAGGCTGAAATTTCAACTCAGTAAGTGAAGGCCAGTAAATCATACTTTGGGTTTTTTTTACTTATAACCTATGCATTTTCTGGTTTTAAGTTCTTTTAATAAATCTTAAAATGTGACAGAAGAAATTATTAGATTAGGAAAGCTGTGGGGGAGTTCACATGTACCTCTATCCATCACCAGTTTGCTCTGTGATCTCCCACGCACTAAAGGAGGGTAGAAAAAGGAGCCATTTTTGATACTCCTTGTTCAGAGGTGTGTCTCTGCACACAAGATTGCTATTAATCCATTAACCATTTTGATCACAGCTTGAAAAAGCTTGAGTGCTGGAAATCTTGCTGTAGAAATGAATTTCTAGATTTCTATGCCCCTTTCAGTTTCTCTGCTTACTACCCAAAAAAATTCCTAATCCTGAAGTGTTAATCTGCCTTCTGAACAAATAGAGTGGGGGAAAAAATATTTGAGAATTCAACCACTTTTTTCATCCCAAATAACACTTTTGTCTGGAAGTCATGACGCATCTTTGTGCTTGTTACCTTGTGTTTTTTGGGGGTTGTCAATAATCTAAACACATTTTGTGCATCAAAATACACTGGGAGAGCCAGGCATTGAAAGAAAATTCATGCTTTGCTGTCATGTTCCTCAGAGTATTTGCTATGAATGTTAACTGTGACTAAAAATGGCTGGGGTGGCTTATCTTCCACACTATTGTCTGGTGAGGTGTTAAGACTTTATAATTACTAACAGTCCAGTATGACAAACTGAAGAGAATATAGCTGTTAGGAGAGCACGGGAAGGCAACTGTTTATGGAAACAGGGAGGAGGAAATAGCATGAAATCTTTAAAAGAAAAGGGAGGAGGGAGACGTTATTTTCCTGATATCACTCACCCGTGCAGGAGACTAACTTAAGTAATTGGGGGTGGGTATGATGGTTGTATCTTCACAGCTAAAGATCTCCCTTTCCATGCTCCAAAGAAGCTTTGACCACTTGAACAGGACACAGAGCGGCAAGACTGAGAGTTAATAACCCACATCAGCTTTTTTTCCATTCAAGACATCGGAAGAAGAGATGTGTGTGTCGAGGACTTGTGGGGTAGAGATTGTAACTGTCACCTTTGGACACTTTACTATTTGGCTCAAAAACTGCACGGAATAAAGGTTTCTGGACAGAAGTTGGGTTCTGCATTCCTGTAGCCCAGTGCTCTGCCTAACCAGGACAAGGGGCTGGCAGCAGGGTCTGGTGTGGGAACGGTGTGGAGCTCCCAAAATCCTGTGGTGAGTGAGTGAGGGCAGTGGTACGTGCTGGTTCAGAGGAGGGGAGGACACCCCCAGCAGAAGGCTTGTCTTCAACAAAATCGTAGCCTTTTATGTCAACTTGAAAAATGACTCTCAAGGAAGAGTGTTATGCAGAAAAAGGACAGGGAGTGGTTTTACAGCCACAGGATATTTGTGTGCTTTTTTTAGCCATGGGGACTTAGAAAACAAGTCACCACCTTTTAAGGATGAATATTTTTTTAAGATTAATTAACTAACTTTGCTCCATCTCTCCTGTTTGCTAGCTTTGGCAGGCTGCCTCCTGCCATATGTTTTGAGCTCTCCCAGAGAAATCTCAGCCCTTGGTCTTTCTTCTCCTCCCTCAACGGCTGCTCTTTGGTTCTGGGTGGTCCCAGCAGCAGCACCACCTTTTCTTGTGGCATCAAGCTTTTTCTCAGCGGGTCCTGAGAAGGAAGATGACAATAATAAACTAAAAGCAGGGGGAAAGGCACCATCCCCCAGGGTGGGCAGTACTGGGTCGTGTGGTGGTGGCTTGGGGGTGCCAGCAGCCGCTTTGGCTCTGGGTGCTGGGAGGGGGGTTCCTGCCTGTGGGTGCTTCAGCCCCCACATTGCCAGGTTTAAACACCCAGGGAGGGGGGAAAGCGGGTGTTGCGTGGTGAGCCCCGTGGAAAGCGAGGCCCATGGCGCACTGGTTTTCCCGGTCTGCTCCCCGGGCCCCGGCCGCCACCTGTTGCGCTGCCCCTTTAAGGCAGGTGCCCGCGCGTCACGGCCAGCCCCGCCCCCCCCCGCCAGGCATTGGGCCGTTCCTCCGTCAGGTGGATGGGGGGGGGGTGTGTGGGGTGTGTGTCTCTCACGCTCTCCCCCCCCTCCCAACCGCACACCTCCGCGCTGAGGGGACGCTCGGCCAATGGCGGCCGGGCTCTGGCGGAGGGGGCGGGGCCGCTGTGGTGGAGGAGGCGGTGGCGGGCGCGAGGCACCTGCGGCTGGGAGGGAGGAAAGGGGGCGGGGCCGGGCGGCTGCCGCGCGCGCCGCGTCCCGGGCCCGGCGGCGGTTGAGGCTGAGGGAAGAAGGGCGGTGGTGGCTGAGGGAGGGGGGTTGGCGGCGGCGGTGGCGATGGAGGAGCCCCTCTGCTGTTGCGAGTATGTGGACCGGAGGGGGGAGAGGAACCACCTGGCGGCGTGCTGCTGCGACTGCGAGGACCTGGACGAGGGCTGCGAGAGGTAACGGCTCCGCCGGGCCCCCTGCGGGACACCTTCCCTCGGCGGGGGCGCTCAGGGTGTCCCCTTGCCTGCTGTCCTGAGGGGAAGGGGAGCTGCGCGCCGCTTTTGAGGGAAACTCGACGGGAGAGAAGGCAAAGGGGGCGGCGGGCGGGCCGTACCCACCGCAGGGCTGGCTGCGGGAGCGGGAGGAGACCGGGGAAGGGCCTCGGAGTGCGCGGTTGCCGGCCTGCTAGCCGGTGTCTGTGCTTCCCGCCCCGAACAGGTGGCTGACCTGCAAATCTCTGCCTCCGGGAGCTTTGGAAAGAATCGCCGAGACCGTGGCTGACCGTGTGCGGGTCCCCTGGTTCGCGGGGGCCGTGAAGGTGAACCTCAGCCTTGTGCCACCCCTCGTCCTGCTCCCCGTCCTCCTCCACGTTGCTGCTCTGCACTTCCTTCTGGGGCTTCTCGTCTTGACGTCTCTGCCCGTGGTGGTGCTTTGGTATTACTACCTCACCCACAGGAGGAAGGAACGGACTCTCTTCTTCTTGAGCCTAGGGCTCTTCTCCTTGGGCTACATGTACTATGTGTTTCTCCAGGAGGTGGTCCCCCGAGGCCACGTGGGTTATTCCCAAGTGGTCGCTCTCACGTGTGGGTTAATTCTTATGCTTGCAGCCCTGTCTCGAGCCAAGAAAGACCCTGGCTACCTTCCCATCCCAGCAAGCGATGTGAAGTCATCCCACCAGGGTTTGCTCAACAAGAGCTTTAGAGGAAGCTCCAACGGGCTCCATGGCATCACCACGTCAGGAGCTGCCAGTGGCCGTGCTGTGAACGGGGAGGCCAAAGGCTATTCCAGGATGTCAGCTGAGGAGCCAGAAGGTGTGAAAAAGGACTGGTGCACTAAATGCCAGCTGGTCAGACCAGCCCGAGCAGGGCACTGCCGGCTTTGTGGCAGGTGTGTAAGGAGACTGGATCATCACTGTGTCTGGTAGGTTTTGCACTGCTGAGACTAGATGTGTTCTCTCTTTCTCTCTTTCCCCCCTTTTTAAGTTAGCGCCTTTTTTTACTGTCTCAGGTTTGCTTTTGTTATGTGCAAGACCTGGTGACGTTTTTTAAAACAGTAAATTTTTATGTACCATTTTAAAGAACAACTTACTATTCTAGTGTAAGTAGGTTGACCTGATAGCTGGTAACTTCTGCAGCATACTTCAGAATTGACTTTAATTCTCTACTGGTTTTCCTCAGGGTTTTTTTTTGGAGGGGTGGAACGGCTTTTTAGGGGAGGAGGGGTGTTTGATTTGTTTGGTTTTTTAAGATTTGGTCTGTGGAGCACTAGCAATCCTGCAATTAATTTGCATTAGTGCTCTCCTGGATCGAGGGAACCTAAAGCTGCACCAAGGAGTGTTAGGGTATAGATGCGTCTCAGCAAAGGATGCTACATTTGCTAAAAGTTTGAGGTGAATGGTCTACCACAGTTACCTTACTGGCCTCTTGACTTGTGCCTATAACCTTTCTATAAAAAGCTACAAAGCTGCTTTGAACATGTTTCAAAGCTCTTAGCCTATGTTGTATAGAAGCACCTTGGAAATTGGATTTTCTAACGGCTGGGGATGGGAGGAGGAAAGAGAAGGGCTGCTTTTCTTTTTAAGTAAAGTAATCTCTCTTTTCCTTTTGGAGGATTAACAGCTGTGTAGGGGAGCAAAACCACCAAGCATTCATCCTTGCACTCTCCTTCTTCATGCTCACCTCTGTGTATGGGATTACGTTGACCCTGCACACCGTCTGTAGGGACCGAACTCCATTTGTGGCATTGTTCTACTGCCCGGGGGCCTATTCTGACTACAGGTGAGATGTCTGTCTGGGAGAGAGCTGGGGTGGGAACTTGGTCCTGACTAGGCAGCTTAGCTCCTGCTCCTCATTCTGTTCTCTAGACAAATGCTGTTGGCTGTTAAACCTGACCAAAAAGTGTTCTCTGAAAAGCTCTGGAAAACAGTCACTGCTTTTGTCAAGGTGGGGAACCTGAGACTCCGAGAAATCTCCATTTGTTTGGAAAAAGTTATTGGAGGAGCTGGGGTTTGAAGTCTTTCTTTATTGTGCCCTGTATAGAAGATACACTCTTAAGTATGTTTGCCCCCAGATGCAGGTAATGGAACATCTGAATAGTCTGGAAGCCACGTGCTGTCTCATCCCTCACTGTTTATCTGGTGATGTCTCTACGAGTTATCTGCTTAGAACAGACAGTGTTAATATCTGGCAGGGAGGGTGATGAGAAGCATTTGACAACTTCAGAGTCTGGTGCTGCCACTGATGGGCAGAGTACACTAGCACGAGTGACTACCTTCTTCTGTGCTCCATTTCGTGATCTATTGAGTGTGAACATTGTTGTGTCCTTAAATAAGGACCGAGTACCTTTACAACAGTAAGAGTAAAGTGCTAGGTACTGCGATAGCAAAGTGCAAGAGTAGCTCTGGTAGTGCTAAAAGCTCTCATTAAATAAACCCTGAAGCTTTAATTTTGAGAGAGCCTTTAAGGATTATCTGATGAAAGCAGTGAAGTGAGATCACTGTGGCAGATGTAGACAGGGATTTGAAAGGATAGTGATTACCAGGGAAAGTCATTCTAAAGCAGCTGTTTGAAAACTAAATGGCTTCCTTCCCATCTTTTTCCCTGCTGCCAGCTCTGCTCTGTCGTTCACCTGTGTGTGGTACTGTGCCATTGTAACAGCTGGCATGGGATACATCCTCCTTATCCAGCTGTTGAACATCAGCTACAACGTGACTGAGAGGGAAGCTCGGCTGGCTCTGCGGGACAACACTGGGCGCAGGCTCCTGGGTGGGTTAGTGATAGACACTGGCCAGTATAACAGGGGCTTCCTATGCAACTGGGGCCATTTCTTGAGCCTGGGGTCTTCTCCTCTACAGCACTCTGCTGAAGACATCGTGTGACAACCCTCTTTCTGCAGATGATGTTGACTGACTTTCTTTAGCAGGGGAATGGCCCCTTCCACTAGAACTCCCTCTTCCCACACCCTTCCTTTCATGGTTGGTGTATGGGCTGCCTATCCCATCACTGACGACATTGGAGGCTTTCCCAGGCAGAATGGTTCTTCATGTACTGTCAGCCAGCAATAGGATGCAGAAAGCAGTAAGCCATATGCACAAACCTGGAGAGAAGGAGCCTTTTTCCACTGTGGGAAACTTTGTGCAGCTCAGCTCAGCAGGAAGAAGAGCACAAGGTTTTGAGAACTTGAGTTTTCGTTAGGTGTAAACCCTGGCACCAAGAGGAACCCGCTGGTGGACTTCAGAGATGCACTGGTTCCTGCAAAGGCTAAGGAATCCCTGGCTTGTGCCTATGTGCGACACTTCAGAGAATTCAGGAGGGTGAACAGATGGACCACTGCAGAAGCCAGGCTCGTAGGCTAAAAGAGACTGTGTCCAGGCAGTCATTGAGCAGTTCTCTCCTCTCTAGTGCATTTTTTTTTCTATCTGCTGTTCCATGCAGCTGTATACATGCTTGTATTAAGTGCCTTTGTGAGCAACATTCCTGTAGAGCTTTAAGATCACTTCATCTCTTCATCCCTACAGTTGTTATTCCATCCCCATTTGTCTGACTGGATGAGAAGACGCTGTCATCTTCAATCTTGTTCTTTCTGCAAGCTGGGTCTGTGTTTGTTTGAAGGCTTGGCTCATCTCTCTCAAAGTGTTTCTTCTCTGATTATGGATTGTGACATGAGACAGCAGGTAAATATACATAAATATAAAAAAACCATGATCTGTTTTGAACATTCACATAATGGTGGGCTCTGAAGGGAAAACAGTGCTGTCCAATGTTACTGTTGCTTTATGGAAACTATCTCCCTCCCTCTGTGGGAGAAGTGAGTCTGTGGGAGAGTAGACAATTCTGCTAACAGTGTTTTTGGTAGGTGGTATCTTGGTTGGTTTTGTTGCTAGTAACACAGTGATCCAGTCTCCTCTCAACCCAGTGACTGTGGAGCTGCCTGACTAGATTGGTTTCTGAAGCCAGGAACAGTTCTGTGCCTGTAGAGAGATGGGGAGGGTGTGTTGGAGCTGGCTGCTGCTGGGGTAAATTGCGTGCACTGGCAGGTGAATCAATGCATTGAGTGTGTTCTGGAAGAATGCTACATTATCCTCAGCAGCCCTGAATCTGTAGTATTGCCCAGCCTTGAGCTTCAGCTGAAATCACAAGGTTTTGGTGACGATGGTTTCTGGGTTTTGTGGGTGGGTGGTGGGTTTGGGTTTGTTTTTTTTTCTTTTTGTTTTAAACCCTTTGTGTATGTTGTTGGCTCTGCACTAATAATATGAAAGGTTTAGTTGGAAAAGCCTGGGACCATGGCTGAGTTACAGATCAGGCCTAAGAAGTGGAAGCAGAGGGAAGAGCCTCCTCCTAGATACTGATGTTTTTAGACGTGCACAGATCATACTCCCTGACTCCAGTCATGTGGCAGGCAGCTGGGGGATGTTGGCCGAGTGATGCAAATTCCCTTTACGTTATCTCTGATGGATGGATGGATGGTGGCAGGGTTGGGGTGTCCCTTGAGATCCCTGCCTCGTATTTGGTGCTGTGTGCTTCTGATTCTGTGTCCCAGTTTAAGGTGACGACCGTGTCCCTCTTTGTGCTGTTTGGTTTCCTCAAGTGGCACTCTATAGCCAGTGGATAATTGAGGAGC
The DNA here is from genome assembly GCA_004320125.1 of Scolopax mira. Taxonomy (NCBI): domain Eukaryota; kingdom Metazoa; phylum Chordata; class Aves; order Charadriiformes; family Scolopacidae; genus Scolopax; species Scolopax mira. The sequence goes on from BJBW01016486.1 coordinate 36,372, forward strand.
AGCTGCACTTGGAATGTGGCTGTGCAGAAACAGGTGACAGACTGACTTACTGAGTGTCCCTTATTTCCTCTTACCCCTTTTCATCCAGTGAGCAATCCTGCATAAAGAGGTGAAGGGGACACCTCTATTGCTTCCTAACTCTAACCAAACACACTACAAGGTTTCTGGCCACTTCCCTAGCCCTATTGTGAAGGAAAAGACATTCAGTGGGACTGTGCTAACTGCTTTCTCTAGCAATCAAGTATGACCTTCTGACTGTTTGAACCTGGAGCCTGACCCTAGGAGTTGAAATTCACACAAAGGTCTTGCCTCCACATGAGTTGTCTGTAAACATTTCTATGGCACATAGGCGTTTTGTGGTGCCCGCTGAGATGAGCTGGAGCTTGGCAAGCCCAGAGAGAGGGATGCTGTGGGCTAGCAGGCTTGTCATCTTTTCAGACCTCATCCTGCTGGCGCTTAGGAAAATTAAGGCAGAATGACCTCCTGGACTTAATGAACCCCTGCAGTGAAGGTAGCCAACCGCTCTGTCTCTGTGAGTTAAATGTGCAGATTCAATCGTGAGCTGAAAGAGCTCAGGGAGTGTTGACAGGTTTGAGATGAGTGTTTTGTGGAGTCCTCCTACTCCTGGCTGGGAGAAAGCAGAGCAGGCTGCAGATCAGTTCCCTGGCAGCACCTGACCCTGTTGTGATCCCCTTCTCCCACAAGCAGAGACTGGTTACTGCTTTGCAGCGTGTCTGTCAGCGTAGCCTTGGTCCTCACCTCTTCATGGGCTCTGGCACGGGAGATTTGCTTTGAACTGCTTACCCCAAGACACTCTGTCGTGTTCTCCCAGGCAGCAGGACTGCAGATAGGAACAAAGGACCTTGGACTACTGTAGCCATTCCATACCTTGGTCAAGCCATGCCAATAGAGTTGGGGTAAAGTGCTAAAGTAAAATTTATTTTTGCACTCACTCCAGAGGGAACTGGAACAATTCAGGACCCTAAAACAGTTGGTTTTTAAGAAGGAGAATGCAGTTCTGATTCTGCAGTGAATAAGAAGTTAATGTGGTTGTAATCTGTGTAGCAACTATGACCTTTTATTTAAAGACAAGGTTTTTGTTTACAGCTCAGGCTTCTTCCTGAGAGGATTTACATTGTGAATTCCTTGGGAAGCATAAAGTAACAGGATATGTGAAAGGGTGGAAGAGTTGCAAACTTCGGATGCATACTTTGGAGCTCTCCTCTTAATAGCCCTGAGAATTAGCTAGAAGCCCTTGAAGGGGTAATGCTCCCTTTTGCACTTAGAGCAAGGGCAGTCTGTTGCACTCTTGTGCACTAAAGGACAATTTCTTTTCTGAGTATTTTCTTATTGAGCTTGTTATTGGCCACACTGGTAGAAAAAGGTTAAAACCTAGACATACAGTTAGTCCTTTGGCTCACTGAGTTAGTAGCTGCCTAGATCCATGCTGCCTGGGTGCTGCAGCAGTGGGAGCAGGCTGAATTAGTCAGGTTACTTGTGGGTTGTGTGTGTGTCTGTCCTCGAGGTCTGGACCAGTGTCTTGCCAGTAAAATCGCATGCACATACCTGGCAGTGCAGAGAACAGTAGCCTGCTGGCCCTTGAAAAGTTTTTCCTGTGTAAAAAGAGAAGACCCAGAGCTGGTCAGAAGCAGGGAAGAATTTTGGTAATATCTAGCCTTGATGTTTCTCTGACCAGACTTGGGCAGAGTTTATTCTGTTTTCACCATGACCATGGCATTTGCTGTTTCACACACAGATTGTGTAGACTTCTGCAGACCAGGGCAAGTCTTAAGGGATCAGAGTTCTGATGTTGCTGCTGTTGTAGTGTCAAACCCTCTGGGTCCAAATGCCAGCACCCCACCATTTGGTGACTATACTCAGAACTGCGTGCTGTTAGATACACCCTGTAAAAGGTGGCTTAGCACTCTTTAACTGTGTCTTCTTAAATCGTGCTCTTTTGTAGGCAAGTCACAGGTCCCTACATTGACTGTGTCTCCATTTAACTTGTCCTTAAATGACAAAAGTCACTGGCGAGCCTGAGTTGGTGCTGCTTGTGACTCCTAATCACATTTCAGCCTTTGTGCTATGATGGTGCTTTTTTTCTTTTTAAGTAGGTTGCTTTCAAGTGTCTTAATGAAACCATTTGCTGTAAAATTTCTTCTGAAGATAAAATGGATACTGCCTCACTGCCCGATGTCTTAATAATGTGCTTGGTTTTTTCTTTCTGTGTGAATGTATATTGCCTCATTAGGGCAGGAAGCGTTTGTGGTTATGGATGTGTTTTCCTGTATTGTTTTCAGTGAAGAACTCTACAGTTTCCTAGATTTTCTTCCCCTATCAGGATGTTTGTACAGTGAAAATCTTTCTGCAGACAGGTGAGGCTCGCTCTGAAATGCAGCAATTCAGCCTCCCAAGATCTTGTCTTTATGGAACTCTTCTGCTGATAATCTGAAGAATGGTGGGCTCTGGAAGAACTGTGAGTGTGGGGTTTGGGGTTTTGGTTTCATTTTTTTACCCTAAGCTTTAGGAAGAAACTTTGTGAAACACATTTGTGAGCTTTGTTGAAAGGACTGGTGCGCGTGTGTGTGTGTTTGTGTCCATTTTGCATCATATACAGTGTTTCCAAATGGATGCAATTGTGAATCAAAATAAATTATTAGAAATCATCTGTGAAGTGGCCTGTTGATTTATGACCATGTACTCAGCCAGTCACATGACCAAAAGCGGCCATCATCTTGTGGCTATTTAACTGTGAAAGGGATTTGGGAATAAGGAGAAGGTATGAAACAAGGATTCTTCCGGTTCTGTATTTGGGTTATTTGGGTTTTTTGGGGCTGGGATGAAAGCAGGACCTATTGGTAGTTCTCACCACCTTGGCAATGAGGGACATTCCCCTGCAGTGGTGCTCTGAACTGAGTGGGGTCTTGTGTTCCAAGAGCAAACTGTTATCAGATATTGAGTGTTTGTACCTGAAAGGTTTCTAGCCTTTTTGTCCAGCATCATGCTTTCCCTCCTACACCTGCCTACACCATACAACCTGAACCCCAAAAAGAGGGCTCAATCAGTCTCTTCCTTTAAACCCTCTTTTAAGCCATATTTGTAAATGACACGGATATTCTCTGTGCATATAGTGGGAAGAGATGTAGCCTTTGATTCTGTCAGTACCTTGGGACATCTGCTGAAAGGCAAGATGACTTTTAATGAGCAGAATCACAGGTGCCTTTGATTGTTCCCAGAGCTCTGCTTTGATTTGCCTGGGTGGCATGTCTGTCTGCTGTTCAGCTACTTCTCTTTGAAGATTACTTTGCACTCACTGACAACAAGGACCTTGCACTAGCAGTGAACCAGGTGTGTAGTTAGGTGAGAGTGGTGTGTGTGCTTCTGATGGCCCAGCAGCCACCAATTTAGTTAACTACGGTGCTGATGATCAGGACACCTGAAACTATCTCTCCCCAGCTTGTTTTGTTTCTCCTTGTGGCTTGCCATGGTGTCCCCACACAGCAGGAGCGTGTCTGGGGTGGCACTGATGGGTTGGGGAACGCTGAGGTGTGTTACTACAACTGGCATCTGCAACACATAACAGGGTCTACAAATGTGAGCTGTGGAGTGGAGTGCAGTGGCACAGGGACCCTTCCCAGGCCAACTGCTGTGCCCAGCTACAGTCTTGGGGGCAAATCGTTTAATTCTTCAGGCACCGTTTCAAATCCATTTTGAACTGGGCCTGAGAGGTGCTGAAGAGACTGGTATGCAGATTTTACTGAGAAGAATATGGTTTTGTGGTCAGTGTTTTTAGAAAAGCACGTAAGAACTCTGGAGGGCAGGCATCAGCTGGAGGTGGGTTTGTGCAGAAGGGGAGTTTGGGATCATTTCAGGGTTCTGTGTTTGCTGTTGTACCAAAACGAAAGTCCTCCCACCGCTGCCTGCGCAGGAGAAGGAAAGTCTGGCTGTGCAGCCACCTCCATCTCTTGCTACGAAAAACGAGCTGACAGGCAGGAATGTGCCTGAGCTGTGGGATTGTGGTCTGATGACCAGCATTAAGGCATTGACATCTGCATTCAACCAAGTGCTGGAGCAGGAAGGATACTCTGGCACAGCTAGAAGTTGAGGCTGTTTCCTTGGTCTGACAAGCTCTTGTGTGTCACCCTCTTGCTGGGAACTGTTTGATGGAGTTTTAATTTGCAAAACATCAACATCATGCCAGCGGTTTTAGGGATGTCCTGTGCAGTCTCTCAACAGCATCATCAGGCATAGCCTTACTTCTGCCAAGGAGGTGTGGATTGAATGGGGGAGTTTCCATTTCCCTTTGGTTTTGACTGGGCTCAGTATGAATATGCTCGATTCTGGAACATCGTTCCTTTCCCCTCAGCTGAGTCTTCAGCTCCGTGCTAGCATGGAGTTAGCAGTAGGCAAGGGCAAAGGGGTGTCAAAGTACAGCTCCTCCTGGATCATCATTTTGACTTCTTACTGCTTGAACTGTCCAGCAGAAGAGCATCTTAACAGGAGAATCTTTGTCAAAGCTGTTAAGAATAGAAGAAAACTCTAGAAGGTTTGGAGGTATTGGAGACAAAGGCCAGTTTTCAAAATGAAGTGTTGACTACTTCACGTTCTGGGTGGGGGAAGTTGTGTTCCACATAAGCACCATTATTTTCGTGGATGTTGAGTGGGCATTGAAGTGAGTGGGAGCTGTGGACCTCGAGGACAAAATGCAAGTGTGGCATTGCTAGGGGAAGAGTCCAGTAAGCTGGAAACACCCTTGAGTTGCCAGTAGTTTGGGCCACCAAGTGTGGCTACTGGCCGCACTGGGGCATTGGTTTAGTAGCTCAGTCCCCAGCTCTGCTCCTGCCTGTCTCTTCGGCTCAGTCCTCTGCAAAAAATGCTCCCCTTCTGCAGTGCCCGTTCTTCCCCGCAGGATGAGTTACTCAGCCCTCTCTCAGCTTGTGGCTTCCTCTTGCAATCTGCCTTTCACAGAGCCAGATGGTCTCTACTCGCCCACACTCCACACAGGCACCTTCAGCTCCCTGCGCTTGGATCATGCGCTCATCTGACCACCTGGTGGTCAGGTCTGTAATCAGCCTTTGGGAGATGGGAAACCTTCACATGTTTGTAGAGGACAGCTGTGGGAGGTCACCTGGGAGTGACAGTTGTCTTCAGACCTGCACTGAGTCTACTCGACAGCCTGGCCTGTGTGGGCGGGAAGGTTCTCTGACCATATCCCTGTGAGCCCTCCGCATGGGCAAATTCCTGGTGCTAAAGGCTCTGGAGCCCGCTGCTGGGCCTGGGTACCTGAGCGACCCTGAACCACTTCATCGGCAGCGCTCAGTGCTGGTCCAAGTCCCTGACCCTGGACTTCTCCATATAGAAGCATTTAGTCAGCTTTGGATACAATTTGCACCCACAACTCAGTTGTGTTCATTTCAGATTTGGATTTATTGAAAACTTTCAAGGCGTATACAGGTTTTTAAAATTATCTGATATAATGGATAACAGTAAACTGCCTTCTTCCTGGCGTTACCCAAGTGTTCCCTGTACTGCCAAACATTTTTGGAGAGAACTTTGCCTATCTCGTTGTGAGGGGGCAGCAATTCCAGATTCCTGCCTTATGCTGTTGCTAAGACAAGGCGTACTGTACCTTAACGCATTACCCTGGCTGCACTGTGCTGCAGGTTACAGCTAAACAGGGAGAAGAAACTTTCATTTTAGTCATGTCAGCTTCAGCTTATATAAAAAATACAGTCTGTCTTTTGGATTTATTTTTTTTTAAAGTCTTGGATCAAGCGAAAAGGCCCAAACAGACTTGTACAATACGTCCTTAGGGTTAACCAGCTTGGGAAATCTTTAAATGCCAAAAAGATAGAGGCTCATAAACTTGGAATCCCTGCTTCTCACCACAGTCAAAACACTGTGCTTGTGAGCTGGCCAGTGCTGTGAACTAGGCAGTCCCTTGAAAAAGAATCCAAGTTTTAGATTGTTCCATATGCGATGCTGTGATCTGGACCATTAGCAAGTATGACTTGCATCAATACCTCTTCTCCCTCCTCCTCCCATCCAAATTTCCCTGGCACAGTTAGCTAGGAACTGTTCTCGGGATGGCCAAGTTTGCAGTAGTGGGAAGGGGTCAGCTGACAGTCAGGTCTGTTCCCTCTGGTGGTCTGTGCCACCCTACAGAGTACTGGCAACAGAAAAGCACCAGGCCACTGCTTAAGGAAAAATAGGTGCAGTTCAGTTGTGTGCTTCCTGCAATGGAGGAGGGTTTGTGTCAGTGCTGCAGCTCTGCTTATAGAATGGTCTGGCCCCACAGAGACTTCACACAAGGAACACCTTGTGGGGAATAATCTCCTGAAGTGTGAAGTGAAACTGTCAGGTAAGTTTCTGTACGTGCTTGGTTTACCACAGCAGTGGCCTCAGGGAACTTCCTGTGGCTGTAAGGCCCTTTGCACTGGGCAGGACTTCCCCTCGGATTTGTTTCAGTCAGTAGGAAGATAACATGGAAGAGAACCGTGTCCCCTTTCCCAGTCTCCTTTGGCTTTCTTCTGTCACGTTAGGAAGTCAGGGAGAATTTCAGCTACTCTCCTGCGTAGCTGGTTTCTCCTTTCCTCTCTCTCTCTTTCCTTTTCCATCAGTAACGGGTACTGCCTCCACACCGTGAATGCATTCAGCAGGAGTCTCCTTAAAGAAATTGGGAACACAAAGAACAAAGTGATGACATGCAGATGTGTGTGTAACATAACAGGTAATCAAAAGATGATTTCTATGTGAAGGGGCAACTCTCCTAAAAAACTCAGGGGATTTGTCCTTTCTGGGGCTACTCAGGGCTGTGACATGTTAAAAATCTGCATGCAGACTTTATTAATGTGTCAGTCATCCCAGGAAAAAGCAATACATTGCCCTTCTCTGTTCCTCTCCCCCCAAGAATTTTGTTCCTTCCTCCAACAGGATTTACTAGCTGGTGTTTGCTTAAGCACTCTGAAGATAAAAGATGTTACTTGTAGAATAAAGGATCTCTGAAAACAGTTTCTTCAGGAAAAATGCAGGCTTATTTGGTCCAGATCAACCACTTAGGAACACAGGTAGCCAGGCTCCAATTCTTAGCACATTTAAATCACCTCATCAAAGGTGCCTTGCCCTGGGTTCCCATATGGACAACGGGGAGCAACAGTCCTGTCTAAAGAATAGTTTGCTATGTCAAGGTCTGAACTGCCTTTTGGTGGTGAGTGGGGCAAGGGGTAATGTGTAAGGACAGGTGATCACATTCTTAATATGAGGTCATGCGTAGAATGAATGCAGTCTCTTCCTGAGTCTAAATTTTTCCTGGTTCCTCCAGTTTGCTGGCTTTTTGGGTTAAATCATGCATTGTTCTGATCTTACTGACACAGCATGCTCAAACAGGTTTACTCTACTACATAAGAGGTGACTTTAATTTAATTCCTCCTCCAAGGTGCTGCAGATCCTGTTCATGACTGCATGCAGCTGGCATGCTTTCATGGGAAGGGAGATGAACATGCTTCTGTTTTCTGCTGAACTTTGACAATAGTTTTTTCTTCCTGTTAAAATGCACAGCTAAGGCAGATATGGGACAATGAACTGGGTGCGTCCATGTCCAGCTCATTATGATTGGCAGAACTGTCTGCTGTAGCTCTCACTGCCAAATCAGGCTGAGGATGGCATAAATGAAAAGATTCCTTAAGTAGGGTTTCTAGTTCATCAACTTTGGATTTGTGAACTAAATCATCTGCTGTGGACAAAACAATACAGTGTAATTCCTGCACAATCATTTGGCTTGCTATAATTGTACTTAAAGATTTTCCTAAGGCAGCTTTTAGCAGAAGCTGCATGGCCAGATCTGCTAATCAGCTTAGAAAGTTTCAGCTACTTATCTGCTTTCACTGTATTCTCTTTAAAAGTCTTGTGAAGGGTACCACTAAATTTCCTTTTCCAGCTTGCATGGAAAATTCTTACTGTAAACCTCTGCTGCTGTCTGTGCATATCATAGAAGCAAAATACTAGCTGTAAAGAACCTGTTTCACATGTTCTTGGGGAGCAGAAAATTGACTTGTCAAAAGTAGTCTCTAAAATAATCTATAGAGTATATTAAACCTAAGTTAAAAGAACTGCTGGCAAGGGAATGCGCTTACTTGTTATTATGTTCAGTGGCAATCTTCAGCTTCTCCCATAAGGTACTTTTTTCCTCCATGACCAGATCAAACCATGCCCAGAAATACTTCCTCGTGAGGCAGGCTGTGTGGAAGGTACTCGCTCTCTCCTCCAGAGTGGAGAGATAATCCTGGTACTAGGGAAGGAGGACAAAGAAAGAAGTGAGAATGACTTCTTTCTCCCAACCCCCAGCTCAATAAGCAGAAACAGAGCAGTGCTGAGACTGTGGCACTGAAGGGTAATGGGGACATGAGTGAGGAAAATCAGCAGGGAGAAGGGGGAGAGTGCAAAGGTGGAAGAGCAGTATGTAGGAGAATATCCTGAGTGGAGAATGATGGAGAGCTGACAGGTCTCTGACAAAGGGAATGATGTTGCTGGAATGGGGACAGTGTAACTCAGGAAAGGTTGGGTCACAGGTGTGTGAAGCAGCACTGTGGTGAGGGGAAAGCATGGCAGTAGCCAGCTTGCTTGGTATTGTTTTTCCACTGTGGTGCAGGCGAACCTTTAGCCAGTTCCTGAAGCTCTGTCTCAGCAACATACGGCAATAGAAGTCCTCAGCCCGAGACACCTTCTCCATGAGGCTCTCCTGGGTGTGCTGGAGCCAAGTCACCAGGCATTTCCTCTGCAGGTTTAAGCAGTGGTGCCTTTGTGCCACCTGAGTAAAGACAGCAGGCACGGCAGCTAGTTATTTCAACTAACAACTACATAAACATAAAGCTACAGAAAACTGGGTACCACTAGAAAATCACCTCAGCTTTTTAGGGCCCCCAAAATGCAGACAGATGGAATAATTTACAGGATAGGTTCCCACCAAGAAGGGTCAGCTTAAGCAACAAGACTGTCTCTGTATCAGGAGATGCATCACTTCTAGAGAATACCCTTTTGAATTAGATGCTCAGTTTAACTCATTGCAAATGGACAGAAGCATGGCCTGTAACAGTTTAGTCCAATTCCATCCATAACACTGACCTGCAGGGTGGACTTACAGAGCAGCTGCTATCCCTCTGCTGCTTCCCAGCTGGAGGCCTATGGGCATTTGGTCGAGTACCATAAGGTAGCTGCAGATTCCAGTGAGTTAAATGGAAGCTTGCCAGTTTAGCCCTGGGCTCTGGCTAAATCCTCAGGATATGGCTGAATGTTATAAGTCCATCCCTGATAAGGCATGCCAATTCAGTCATGTATGGAAATGTTTCATTAGCACTTTTTATGTGTCAAGGTCTCAGAAGCTACCATTTGCTATGCTGCACTGGAGGTATGGCCAGGCTAGAAGAGATTGCTGGACTGTCACCTGTGTCCTACCTCTAGGAGTAGCCAACGCTGCACCAGCAGTGACTCCAGAGAGAGGGAAAGCCCTAGTGATGGGCTGGGATTAACTGCACTAGAGTGAGAGTGGCTTGACAGTATCTTACTGATTAGCTTTGCTGTGGAGCAAGAGAACTAACTGGCTCATGTCACATACCTTCAATTTCATTTTTTTGGCTGTATCATACCAAACTAACTCCTACTGTGTTTTTGGCATCCAATCACGTGGCAGTTAGTACTGCAGATAAGTGCAGGTTAACAAAATATGACTTCTCATTAGATGGAAATTCATTCCTTTCTCTGTACTTTTGGTTCCTGTTTAATCAGCTATAAATGAGGATGCCACCCTTGTGGGTTTCCGATGACCTTTCAGAATTACTGTCAGATGGGCTGATCTAAAGAACTAATATAGGGCAGGATGGGAGGCAGAATTTTTTCTTTTTCCATCTCTACCTGGCATAAGAGCCTATTAAGGTTTTTCCTAAGTGATGCATCCGTTCTTTTTCCCTTCCTCCTATGGCACCAGTCCATTACTTTATCCTCAGCACTTACCACTAGGTTTTCCTTGGCTTGCTCCCTCAGCCTTTTCCATGGCACCATTCCCAGCTTTCTTAGCAGGACCTTCTCATAGTGATCTCTGGCCTTTCTCTGGAGCTGCTGCTCTTTCTCCAGCCTCTTCTGCTTCTCCAACTCTTTCTACAATACAAAGAGCACTAGTTTTAATTCACTCTGGACGAAGAGGATGTTAAGCAATGGCAATAGATTGTCACATTGGAGCTGGAGGTCCTGACCTGACAGGAAATAGGGATCTGCATCATCTTTAGCAGTGCGGACCAGACATGACCTCATGTACTAGAACCTGTGGTAGAAAGCAGAGCAAGCTGCCTTGAAAATCCTTATAGAAGATGATGGCATTTCTGGACATTTCCTTGGGCCATGTATCAGCATGTGGCCTTCCCTCAGCACTGCAGTTTGTGTTACTGTAGCAGACGTATAATCTGTGGCTACCAGCAGTGATGGACGTATCAGGAACCTCCTTTTGGTGGGCCTTCATCAGTGTGGGGAGGGGTGCTTTGGTGAGCTCGAGGAGGGCAGCTTTCTATGTTTTTAAAACTAGCCTGAAAACATGTCCAAAAATTCTTCTGAGTTTACATGTGGACCCTGCCCCTAACCTAAACAGTAGGGGAGGGATGTGGGTATTATATAACTGTACAATATTACTTTATACTGAGACTCTGGGATGAAGGTCAAACATCCTAAAGCACTCAATCCAAGTAGAACAGTAGTTGTAGGTCAAATTCCTGTAGGATTTCGAATATGTTATTTGGGTTATTAGGACAGCTCATTTCCAAATAACAATAATGAAGCAGGGCTATTCCTAGACTAGCTCCGAGGAGAGAATGCTTCTATTCTTCAGGTGAAAAGTTGCCCTTGATATATACATCAGGCTTGTTTACTTTTAAATTGTGTGTTTGTGACTTGTATCATCATGAATGCTGGAGGGGGATGCAAGTGGAAGGAGCAGCCTGAAAATAGGCTGAAGGTGCTGCCACTGTGGGAATTTATGTGGCTATAAATTAGGACTCGCATAACTGGAGTGCTGTGATTGATGGCTACC
>BJBW01016487.1:4520-20392 GCA_004320125.1 Scolopax mira
TTTTTGTGATTTGATTTCTCCCCTCCTTGTTATTCAGAGTCTTACCAGAAGATGGAGAACAAGCCTTTCATCACATAAAAACCTGGAATCTTTTGATAAGTGCTGCAAGGCTCCCATGAAAGGCACTTAAATTGGAGGAGGCCAGAGGTAGCTAAGGAATAGCTGGGATGCAACCAGCATTTATTCCACATCATATGAGGACAGACTACCCAACTAAGATGGCAATCCAATAGAATACTCAAGTGAAAACATAATTAGCTGTTTAAATAGCTCTGCATGTTAAAAAACCTCTTACTAATACAATGTCTAATTTAAACCAAGTCTACCTCAGATTTCCTATGAGACTTCACTATTTAAGATATTATAAACAAATATTATGACAGATGATTTTTAAAGCGTTTAAAAGAGTAAGCTAAATGTTTATACACAGCATGAACCCCATTATATCTCCTGCCCATTTTAAAAAGCAGTGTGTGTCTGTGGTGGTAAGGAAAGTGAAAATCTATTCATTTCTCTGTGGTATCTGTATCTCTGTACCCCTCTGGATCAAGACATTTTGTCCTATCACTGTTATCATAGTCCATCATTATTTCCCTTTCACCATTGCCTCCAAAGACCTTCAAGCATAAATGACGTGTTTCCATTTCATGGTTTTGTGTTTTGTTTTTTTTTTGTTTTTTTTTTTTTTCAGTTGGGATTCTCTACAGGCAAACTGGTTTTTAGACCAGTACAAAATTTACATAGAAAAGCATCGGTATTTCAAATCTCTCCACTACAGACAGACAGAACAGCACCATCTGAAATACCACTGCCCTCACAGATATGCCAAAGAACAAGGTCATAACCAGAAGTTAACAAAATCAGTGTCTATTTATTTATGACTGTACCCTGAGAGGTCATTTTACCACAAATCAACACAGCATTGTGCTTCTAATTAGTTTCCAAAGCTTCTAATTCATTTAATTTGCCTAATTAATTAAGCAAATTAAAACTGCTACTAGTTAACTGATTCAGTTAGCACTGCTACCTTGATTTTGTAGCTCGAAAAGTGCTGTGTATTAACCCTTACATGTCTGTTACTATAATACAACACAATCCAGAATCCAACAGCAAAACTTCAGCAGGTACAGAATATGAGATTGTATTTACAAAGCTGAGGATGACATAATAAATATGGTTATCCTTTTTAGTACACAAGTACTATTTAAATTAATCAAAGAACATCAATCTCAATTTTTACTCAATTTTACTTTTTAAAACCTTTCAAGATTTTAAGTTGTTGATGTGCTGGTTTTACTTTGAATTGTTTCACAATGAAGTTGTTAAGCAAATTACAGCTCTAGGAAGCCAAGATGCCTTTGGCTGCAGAGTCAGCTGATGTTGCTTTAATTCTAATGGAGATATTGACTTGTGCCCAGAAGGGAAGATTGAAGCCAGACTCTTAATTCTATCACTTACTACAAGATTGTATTTAAGCAATTGTTTTCATTCTCAATTTCTGCAGGCATCGTGCAGAGCTATCCAATTTTTTTTCCCCCCATTACTACTTCTCCACTGATCACAGAATCAGTTCCAATCTTATACACTTTTTTTTTCCTTTTTCATTCAAACAGAAAACTCCAGCTGCTTTTACAGTTTACACCCCCATCCTACCACCAACGGCTTCTCTATCCTGCAGTTGAAAGCAAAGTCAAGTCAAGATTAGTGAGTAATGAATCAGTGAGTCCAAGAAATACTCAAAGTCAGGACAGACTCACTCAGAGATGAAATTTAAACCCAAAATTTGAGTTTGCAACTGAGTGCTGGTCCACAAAAAGCTCACAATGACTACAGTACTTCAGTGCAATGCACAGCATGAGGAGCAGAACCACACAGCAGCAAAACTGGTGCTGAGAACCCAAGTCCCCAGCGAATCCACCACAGAAGATCCTCTTTTGGACTCACTTTCTGCTGGTTCCATTAACTGGAGACCTGTCGATGGCCAAAACACAGCTTGTGGTTTAGTTTCACCCAAAATGCATTCAATTTCCATACTGCAAAGGCCCTCCAGAACATAAACCAAAAGCATGGCAAGCAAGAATGATCAGAAGATCACTTTCAAAGTAAACTTCTTGCCTGACCCAGACTCTTAACGTACAGGCACCCACACATCTCCATGAATGTTCTATTATCTGAAAACTGTTCTTTCAACAATTTGCTTTCTTCTTTATCTTCTGAAGAGACATAATCATAAAAATATTCAGTATGAGCATTTCTGCTTTTATAGCCTTCTCTCTATTACAGTATTTCTGCTTCTGTGGGAAAGAAGACCCCATGCTCTGTTCAGTACTCAAAGAGAAGTACCACCTATATGATGGCACTGACTTTAATTATTGTTATCTTCAGCACCCACATGCATAGGTACACGCTCTCTGGTATAGATAACCATCTCTTACTAAGAATGAATGTGTTTGTATGTTATTTAAAACAAACAAACAAAAAACCCAATGACTAGCTTAAATACTTTCAAGTACCAGTTTCCTGAACAGTTTTAAGGGTAATCTGCAAAACAGTGTTGCAAAATTCTATCCATCTAAAAGCCTCATTTTTCTTCAAATAAACACCCTCAACCATCCACTTCATTTTTTCATTGTCTGAGCTTTCAGAACAACCGTGTGCATCTGAAATGTTGTCTATCAAACCAGAACACAAATAAGAAGCTGAATTACAACCACACAATTCTCTTGCGGCAAAACTGCAAAAATATAAAGATACAGATCTAAGTTTTATGCTTGAGCCTCACCAGAAAGGAGATGGGCAAAACCAGCAAGAAATCAAGTCTTACACATTTATCTTGCAGTAACTCCTGTATATTAATCCTGAAGGAGAAGCACCCTCCTGGAGATTTTCAGAGACAACAGTAAATAAGTTCAGAGAAAAACACACATACACACAGAGAAGGAAATTGCTAAAGATCTGATACTCACTTCTAATTAATTTTGATTTAATGTAAAGGATTAGGATACATTTGAAATCCAGTAAAGGTGATCAACTACCCTGCAATGAATGATTCATTTTCTCAGTTTGTGCAATCTCTACACATTCATGCATCTACATAGTAGTTTCTATAGGGTACCTATATATATATTATATACAGTAGTTTATTATGCAAAATAAGTTTTTCGAATATCATTCCATGAAAATTAAAAAACACAAAATTTGAGGAAAGAGAGAAAATAAGTAAGAATTATCATTACCTACTTTTTGACTCTTCCCTAAAAAGATTCTCCCCAGATAACCACATCTACTTAGGTATCCTTCATGGATATTTTTTTTGCAAATAAATCTCACTGAGGCTCTAGGTACCATGAATATGTAATGACTAAAGAGATTTCAGTGCTTCTTAAAAATGTAAGAGTGCATTGATTATTTGAACTCCTCTCTCCTTTCCCTGCATTTATTTACACCACGTAGGGCATTAATGACCTTGATGGTTCTTTACAACTATTTGACTGTAACTCTCATTCTCTTAGTTGTGCATCTCCTGTAAAGACAATTAAGACTAATTGCGGGAAGAATCCATGTAATGATGATTGACAACATAAAGAAGCTCACCCTTAAGATTAACTTTTTGAAGATTTTAAAACTATTGTTACAATTCAATTCATAAGGACATTAGCCCCCTGAGTCTTTAGCACAAAAACATAAAAAAAAATAACCATGCCTTTTAGCCAACTATTTCTACTTCACTGGGCAGGTAAATAAAATAACAAAAAGCCAGGGTTGTCTTCTAATGCATGTAACTTTGAATAGCAGGGAAGTACTACTGCCCCCCAAAACCATGACAGATGTAAATATGCCGAAAAAAATACATTTACATTTCTAAGGCAGGGTCTACATTGGAGGAAGGTTTGGGGGAAAACAAAAAAAAAAAAGCACCTGAGCAGATATGAAGTAGAAATACAGAAATAGAAGAAAAGCTTGTGGGGCTTTGCCACAACTCTCAGAATAGTAATTATATCATCTACCCTCACCAAGGAAATATCACAAAAAAAACAGTGAGACAACTGACCCTGGAAAGTTAATTACCAAAGACAGAACCTCCTGTTAACTGGCAGAGAGATGTTTCTCTCCCCAAACATAAGTCAAAAGGCATAAGCAATTAGTATGTTGTTCACCTGGGCATGTTGGACATACTGCATGAGCTCAGATTGCTAATTATTAAATGGAAAGAGGCAAAACAAAAGAGAAATGACCTTGGTGTTATTTCTCCCAATATTATTTAGTTACTATTTTGCTTAAAAATCAAAACTCAGCTAGTTTTAGAAAAAGAACTACAAAAACCTAGAAGATGAACGGACAGTCTCTGCTTACATGTATAAACTGTTGTTAAAAAAAGTAAATTATTTAAAATACTGGGAAATAATTTCATTGAGCCTCCTACTTTGTCATATACAGTAGTAGAAATTATCCCTTTTCAGGTTTGTCTTTAATCTTTCAACATTTTGGATTCCATATGCTCTTTGTGATCTTATCAGCAGCATCTGATTTCTCTCTTGCATCTTCACATAACAAGTGAACTTGTCATAGTCCCAGACTACATTTCTCTCTATCCAGGTTTTCATTCAGGTGACAGTTTAATGTTGGCATCCCAACCTCCATATTTTAGTCTGTTTAGTTAAAAACAATATTCAGCAGTTGGTTATTAAACAGGCATTTCAGGAATGTGGTGGGATGTTCATTACAGTAAACTTTTATCCACTGCCAGGAAATCTGATTTACCTATTCTTTTAATTATCTGACTGGCATATGGGGAGATTCAAAACAGGAAGACAGCCAGAAATAACTGTCTCTAATCTGAAAATATGTCCATTTCCTGCAATATAGGTGACTTGGACCTGCCCTCTCAGTCAAGTGAAATGAGACATCACAAATATTTCTGTAGTCCATCTGCGTGACATTTTTGTATTAGCTTCTTTATCAGCTGAACGCAACTTCTCCCACTGCTACATCAAACCTTTTCAATTCTGATGAGAACTTAAATCGAAAATCTCCTGCCTCAGTAGAAAGGTTACTTAATTGCCATTTTAAGCTTGTCAATTCAGCACAAATTGGCTTCCCAAAGGAGGCTTCCATCTGATTTACATTTCCTGTGAAAGAAGGAGGCAACGTCTAACAACCAGCGATGTCCTTATACCAGTGTCAAGGTGCTGCCACAGCGTCCACGTGTGAGGAAGGAGAGGAGCCAAGATTATATTTCCTCCTGAATAAGTTCCTGGGCAAAACTCTGGGCTCCTGCCATCACACCGATGCTGATCATTATGTCTGTCTGGATACCCAAAAGCAGGATTCAATTGCCGAGCCAGTTTCAATTCGTAATCAGAGTTACTTTTTATCCCAGTTATTCTCTTCATAAGAGCTATGCTCCAATGTTTAGAGTAAAAACATGAAGTTCAGATTCTGCTCTTGTGATTCTGAACATTTAATCTCCTCTTTTTCATTCCTCATGTTCACTCTGTTATAAAACAGTGTATTCTCAACAAGCTCCTCAGACAAGTAGGAATCACAAGACTGAGAAACTCTTTCCTCATAATTTGATTTAATGCCTGATCACTGAACGTACTTAACTGATTCATCAAAACAGTATTCAGTGTATTAGATACATAAGTGTCAAACAGGATTTATCTATATTCATCAGAATCAATTCTCTCCAACATTTTGAATAACAGCAGACAAAAGGAGTCCTACCAAATTCTGTCCTTTATGATATACAAGAGACTGAGAAGGCAACACCGTATTCACTATCAGCTCAAATGAAAACCCATAAGATAACTGCTATATTCAACCCAAAAGACACGACAGCCAGTGACAAAATAAAGACTGGTCCTTATCCTAAAGAATTTTACTCCAGAGTGTTAAGTTTCTCAAAACAACAAATGCATCCACCCATCAGTTCAGAGAGAACAAACGCTAGGAATCGGTATCTGAAGCTGGATGGAGCTTAGGCAGAAGTTGTCCATGTTACATGAGTCCCCTAAGGACAAAGTACTGGGTGATTAGCTCAGAATAAGAAAATAATCAAGTGAGAACTACATCAGTTCATCAGTTAGCATAGGATTTTCCCCGTTCTCTGAGGGAAGATGAATTTACCATAGCTTCATACAGGGAATCGAACAGCCAAAACCATTACGTACCAGCAGATTGTACAAGAATTACAGAAGAGAAAATGGAGAAGAAATTTGATCAAACTATTCCTACCAAAAACTACAGACACACTTTTTCACAAGTTCAGACCAATTTCCTATTGGATCAGGCCTATTTTCAGAGAATAATTTTATAAAGAACCATTGCCTTTTTGATGTTACATATACCTTATTTCTGAATGTCTTTGTTATGCCAAGTATTAGGTGTTATTAGATTAACTTTTCTCAAATGAAGCAGTGCAGTTCATCCTTAGAAATGAAAGATCCCAGAAATAATAACATGGAGGTTTTATTAATCTATATTTGGAATGACAAACAAATAAAATAAATTATTCCACACCTCAAAAAACATACCTGCACGCTTCTTAGAACGCAAGACATCAAGTTCTTAACATATATAGAAGTACAGACCTAATAAAATGGGGAATGCTATTTCAAAAGATAGTTTCAAGTCCTATGGTTTACCTGTTACTTAAATTTGGAAGTTGTTGCACATTATCATTTTAGAGAAGCTGATGGCGTAAGAATGTCATGCTCATTTCCCTCATGAAAACTAAAGCTTTATACACACCGTAATGTAATTATTCAAGGATTTATATGGAGGCCTTGAAAAACCACACGTACAAAAACGTTTCCATAGATATAAATCAATGCCTGGAGCACTATTTCTTGAAGATATGCTCCATACATACATGAATTTAAATAGTTTCTTTGGCTTGCATGTCAGTTTAGGTAATACATCACACTGAAGAAACAATGTGTTGATGCCTCCTAACGGTTCTGGTTTGATCCTTAATTTAGGGAAGCCACATGTAGAAACCACCTCCAATATATAGTGTGTCTGCATAAAGCCTAGAATAAAAAAATACTATGACATTTAAATGGCAGAGGAAATCGAAAAGGCCAGATGAAATTCCCCGATTCTTAGTCACAATGAAAGCAAAGATTCCCCAGAAGGGCACAGAAGAGCATCTTTTTTTTTTTTGTTTTTTGCTGCCTTTCCTCAAGATCTGTGGTTTATGAAATATTCATTCTTGAACAAAATAATTTTTAAAAATTGAGAGCTAGGACATTCAAACAGAAATAACCTCCTTATCAAGAAACCGAGACAATGTGGATGTTTTGAGGAAATGACATGCCTTACCCAACATTAATATTAACAAAAATATAAATTCTTTGTACAGTCCTGCACAATGGGGGAGATGCTTTCCATAGTCAATATTTCATGTTTTTTTCAACAGTGAATCTTTAGCAATTGTAGTTTTAGAAAGCAACCTAGAGATTATAGATATATATTATTCAAAAACGGCGATAAAATTTTGGATTTGTGGGAAAAGGCAAAGGCAGGAATATATGTGAGGTAGAGAAAGTACCTAATATATTTAGTTACTCTGGAATAGATGTGCAGTTGTTGTTTACAGCCAACTTTTATGGGTAAACTGAAGTCTACAGTAAAGTCTTCAGATTTCTCTTGAAGGACTGGATAAAGCAGATTGACACTCAGTTTTTGAATGGGCAATAAGAATCAAGGATGTTATGGAGGAAAACTAAAAGTAATCACACTTGGTACCCTGTAAGTAGTAAGTTATGGCTAAAAGCATTGCTTAGAGAAATTATAGTTTGCTTACAGGAGGGGTTTTCTGAATAACTTCAGAAGTAAAAGCATCAAGTAAGTTTAACCCAGCAAAAATTGAGCATCAGGGTAACTATGAAACTGAGTATCTATTTGCAGAACTGAAAGCTTTTTCTTTCCCACTGTAACTAAACCAAATGCTTGACTTTCGTACTGTGCAGCACCTTACATAGAAAGGTGCAAATCTTTTGCAAATAAAGTTTTATTAATTTTAATCCCTCCATCTACACATTGCCCACCTTCAATCCTAAGTGTTAGATGGGTTGTCACCTTCTCACTGAATTCTTACCAGATTGTTACCTTCCCTGCAGGTAAGGTTCCAATGATACAGTAACAAAGCAAAAAGGAAAGGGGAAAAAAGGAAAAAAATTAACACGGAGGACTGCAAAAACTGTTCACAAAAGTGAAAACTGGAAAAGAACTGAAAATAGTCTTGAAAATCTAAGAGAGAGAAAAATCTTTCCAACAGAAAAGGAATATGCTACTTGCCACGTCTACATGGGATGGGATAAATCACAGTAACCTTAAATTGCAACAAGAGATTAGAGCTCAAATTAGACTATAATGGGGAAAAAAAACCCCAAACGTTTGAAGGCAACGATAACTGAACTAAAATACATTATCCAAGGAATTTTCTTGGAATCTTTTTCACTGGAAATTTTTGAGAACAGGTGAAACAAGCATTTGTAGCTATGGCTTACCAATAATTAATCCCACTTTGAAATCACAGTCCAGCTGACTGAGAGCTCTTCCAGATACATGTTCCATATGGGGAAAATGCTGCCAAACCCAGACAGTTCAAAAGGGGAGTTTTCAAAACTAAACCACAATGTTGTTATGATTGTTCTTTCCTAACCATCTACCTATACTTAAGGAGTTTTCAATATGATAAAAATAATTTATTAAAAAAAATCAAGGATACAAAATATTCCTTTTTACATGAATGGCAGTTTACAAAAATGAAAAGACTCAATTTGTATTACAGCAGACCTTTAACTCAAAACTGTCACCAAAATTAGTTTAAGATTCCCCTCATCTGCCCAATAATATTATTAAAAGGCTGTTATAAAAGATTTGGCTTTTTTCATAAGCAGATTATAAAGAAAATACACATCTAAAACTAACTGCACCAGTTCTGGTTATCCAAGTAACCCAATATGCAACTGGGAAACAATTCAAAGAAAGTATAAAAGCTACATTTTATAAGATCATTACACTTGGTAAGACATGAGCTAAACACACACTGAACTGAACTTGCTGCCTGAGCACGTTATAGCTATTTCTCAAAAAAAAACTCCAACAAAAAACCAACCCAAACCACAAAACATCCATGTGTATTACCTTGGTACTTTTTATGTTCAAACACATGTGACTAAAATTACCAAAACCAAAGGAGACTGACAACACATCAGAAAGCTTAGACATCAGCATGATTACAAAAGCAAATCAATGAGATTCTGATTTTCAGAATGATACACAGGTAGAAAAAAAATAATTAACTATTTCAGTCACATCCACTCACTTTGATAGAGGAAAATTTGTATTTAAAAATCCCTTATCATACAGGGCTCAGAAGCTGCTGATGACCAGCTCCAATCTGGCGTGATGCTGAGTCTTGGTGCCTTTACTGAGGACAGGATCTACAATAATTATCTCATTGCTTAGACTTATCCTAAACACATACACATTATATCCAGGTACGTACACACACTATATTACTTGAAAGCAAGACAACTTTCCTGACTCTCTGTAATTTAACTTAAAAAATCAGGAGGTGCCATTTTCATCTCCCCCCAGGTTGATAAGATAATACTGGCGTGGCAGGTCTTTGAGTGATGCAGAAGCACCAAAATGCCAGGGGCAGCTCAAAGTTTGCAGAAGATGACACAGTGATGACAGCTGGTTTTCTTCATGGACTTGGGGATCTGTGCAGTGTACTATAGTTTAGCAGATTTCGTATGATTTCTGGCAGCTGCACATTTCTCCCCAAATAGCAGATCATCTGAAGGTCACCGGTACAAAAGCAAAATGGAAAAGTATTAGAAATTATGATGGAAATGCACGTAGAAAACACTAGCAACTGTGAGACTGGAAAGAAACACAGTGTGGTAGAAGCAAACATGCACAGACAGAAACATCAAAACAGAAGCTTTTAAGGGTTAGCTCAGAGTAGAAATCACTCACTGGACTCAAAAGAAAACACTTTTTACTTAAAGAAGCTGTAGAATTTGTGTGTACTCAAAGAGACAAGAGGCCCAGTTACCCAGAAAATCATTAAACTGCAAGCTCAAAAAATAGCCGTCTTACCAACGTTCACATTCTGGCAGTTTGTGATTTGATTACTTAAAGATCACTATTAGCTGATGAGACAAACAAAATCAAGGCTGGATGTCTACCTACACACTCAATGAAGGATTCGATGAATATTGTCTGGAGTAAAAGACCAGGTGTGATATTAAGAAAAAGAGAAAATGTCTTCTCTTTGTATTAAAAGGGAACGTGACGTTTTGCTGATGGCATTTTTTCACTGTCAGTGAATACCAATCTTACGGTCACATCAGGAGGAAGGACATCACAACTGCAGGTGCTTGATGAAATGGCAAATAAGCCCTTCAAAGACTGTTGAGGTCTTTATATAGAAAATGACTCTTGGCAAGGGATCATTCTCAAACTCCTACAGGAAAAAATAAAGAAGCCTACTGAAACACTCTTTTGTCATTGGATTAAGACAGACCCGGCTTGGATAAATCCAGAAGTTGAAACTAAAAGGTTTAAGAAAGGCTTTATTTCAAATTCTATGGACAGAACTGAAGATTATTTCTGTCATCTTGAGTCTGAAGAGGAAGCTGAGAATAGAGACTAAAAGGGAGGAAGGTGATGACAATGAAGAAGGTGACAGCACCAGAAAGTTGTAAAGCGTGTGAGGTGTAAAAACTGAGAGACAAGTGTAGTAAGGTGCAAGAGAAGAAATTAAAACTAACCTCCAGTGGAAACAAATCATTAGTGAAAACTCTGTAACTTTATTGTATATTGATCAAAGGTATGTAATAAAGAAAAAAGCTTTTTCTGTAGAGCTATATATGTTTGTTTTTAGGAGGGACATCTTACATTCAGATTAGCACAGCATATATTCCCCAACATAGTATTTCAGCACACAGGAAAAAAAATTTAGAGAAGGACCTTAAGGTCCTAATGCTTCACTAATACCTCAACACACAATAAAACCCAGTTTAAAACAGTAGGAACAAACTCTACACATTCACATCAGTTAAAAGCAAGCTTTTTTAAAAGAAGTTTGGGAGGTTTTTTTGAAATAGCTAAAACCTTTATATCCTCTCCCCCATTTATCTATCAGTATCACACCTTTGCTGGCAGCGTTAAGAATATCCTAAGTCACTATCAAGTGTCTGCACTAGAATGTAGATACCAATGTGTCTACTAATGGCTAAGCACACTTGTTAACATTTTAACACAGGATTTCTCTCCTAACAGGCAGAAATTACAAGACAACCTATATATAAGAAAAAAAAAATATTTATTGAGGAAGGACCACACAACAGTCCAAATATTTTCTTATGGTTTTGGTATAAGTCACTATATGTTGACAGCATCTACATTAATACAACAAACCTGACCACCTAACAGTTTTGGAGAGTTTGTAGCACAAAGTACAACAGGAAAGAAAAAAAAAACAACCAACCACTAAACAAACAAAACCTCAAAAACAGATTCAAAAAAGAGATGAAAAGTCAAAAAATAACAATGGGGGGAAGACATTAATAAACTCAAAGATGAAACATGTCAACAGAAAACATCAGGATCAGTAGAGGTTTCCACAACGATTTCTCAACTAACAAGTGACAAAATTTCTTACCAGCCTGCAATTTAGTATTTAAGAAAACAAAGGTTACATCAGGTAACGACCAATGGAACGGGAACACAGCCCATACTGAAAAGCTCTGATATATCCATCAGCATCACATCCACCCAGCTCTCAGGGAAAAGAAAAAACAAACCCTAACATTCTCGTCTTCTCTAACTGAACACAATCAACAGACCACCTTTAAGAGCAAAGTTTGAAAAGAGTCTCATCAGCAACCGCGTGGTGGCAAGAACAGCAATCTTTCTTTGGACCATTCTGAATTCTTGCAAAATTCACACTTTCAGTTTTCAGTCACTACCGCTGAAGAGACTTGTTTTGTCTGGCCCAGTCTGCACACATATTGTCTGTGACAACACAAGCGTTTGTCACGGATTTGCTAATTACCAAATTGCAACAGAAAGAGCACGAATCGCAATTAAAAAGTCATTTGACATGTATCTGTACGGATGTGAATTTCATTCGATAACAATTAAAAATAATGCTCTCTATTGCATGCTGATAATGGAGAACACAACTACGTTCCCATACATACAGTACACAATTAAGGTCCAGTTTATAATCCCCTTAAAATTTAAGAATAATTGCATTACTTCACAGTGCAATCAGCAGCAAGAGACAAAAATATTTATAGCTAATGAAATGCTGCATATAAAATACATCAAAGTATCAAAGTAAATAAATCATCAAAGTAAACTTTATTCTTACAAGAGAACAGTTTTATAATATTATTTTCTGTCAAGGTACAAGAGATCTTGTTTTTCTGTGTTTGTAACAGTTGTTCTACAAACATTGAAATAGTTCAAATTGAGATTTTTATTAAAAAACAGGTAAGGGATCTGGCTGTACAACTCCCACTTGATTTAACAAGAGTAGAATTCTTAAATCCCTTATTTGCCTTTGAGCCTAAGGATCTTTCAATGCTCTACTGCTCTAGCTTCCTTCAGTATAAAAAATATGCTTATTTCCCAAACATTATGGTACGCATTTCATAAAAAAATAAATAAATTAAGAAGTTGATATAACACGAACATAAAAAGTTGATGCAACAAGCTTGCTGGGCTCCAGTCACTGCCTGGCAAAATGAAACAGGGACACAAGACTTTTCAAGTTCTGTGTAGTTACTTCATCCTAGAAACTATGCATGGGAGAAAAAAAAGCAGCAGGTGAAATCCTACTGAGATAAATGCTAAAATATTTCTTCAGTGCTATACTTCCAGTCTTAGATATAAATAAGACTCTTAAGTTTTGTATATGATTGGTCGAATTACTCTTTCATACATACACCTTCAAAGACCTTACCCTA
This sequence comes from Scolopax mira, assembly GCA_004320125.1. NCBI lineage: Eukaryota > Metazoa > Chordata > Aves > Charadriiformes > Scolopacidae > Scolopax > Scolopax mira. The sequence continues at coordinate 17,522 of BJBW01016487.1, forward strand.
GAAATCATGGCAGATGCCTTTAAACTGTTATTGAAAAGAGATTTCTGAGATGGCTTTTACTATTACATGAATTTTCTACAACCTCTGTCATGCAGTGCAAGCCAGGTAGTTAAGCCTACTATCTGAATCATGAATAATATTTTGTGTTAGCCCCAATAAGGGATTAAAACTGTAGAAGAGGTTGAATTAGCGTTTTGGCACCACCAGCACAGGTGAATAGATCTTAAAAAAAAATCCCTGTTGAAACAATATAAAAAATGTCCACCCAACACCACCACTATTCAATATATAAGCATCTGCTTAGACCTTGGTTTAAAATCTGAAAAGCAGACTCTTTCAATACTGGATGTGTCTCAACTCTCTGTGCTACACATCAGTCTTCAGCCTGTCGGAATAGATACAGCCTTCCTATAAATGTTGGTACAGAAGGGACAGTAACTCATTTTAAAACAGCATGGATTTTTATCCAAGTCAGTTTCTGCACAACTGTTTGGTCCAGTGAGACTTAAAAGGAATATGTTTAAGAAAATTAGTAAACTTGAATCCTACAATGTGCTTTTGCAACCACCATTAAAATAGTAAGAATAGAATTTTTTGTTAAACTTTAAATCAATTACTGAAGCCACTCAATAAGCAAACACAACAGTAATTTCAGTGATAAATCTGCTTTAGACACCAGCAATCTCCTTTGTACATGTCACCGATGGTGTCTTCATTCCCACCTACCCAACTACTTCGGTTCAATGAACAGCTCATTCACAATTTAAAAGTCAAGCCGGAGCCAAGAAAGCCACATTTCCACCTCCTGCTGTAGGAATTTAAGAAAGCAGGCACAAAGATTAAATAGACTTGAGAACACAGTGACCTGAACCACTATAAACCAATCTTGCCTGTGTGCATCCGCAGGGATGCTCCACCAAAATGTAATATGAAACATTTCGACTGAAGAAAAAGAACCTGAAATATAGCTCCCGCATACATGAAATAAAATACAAGAAAGGAAGATGCTTAAAATACTTCGTAGTGAACCTCTCCCTGGTTAGAAAAAGTAGAGCCCGGTTCAATCCAGAAGTGAGAGACATGTAAATGAGCACATTACAATGGCTACCACCAGGAATCAACTCTTGAAGAAAAGAGATACGAAATCACAAACAAAACACAATCCAAACCCACCGTGTGAATTCCCTGTGAGCCGTTCCACCTTTTTTAAAAATTTGCCTATGTTCTGTGAATGGGTGACAGTAATGTGTAAACAAACATTAGTGCTTTTATCAGTCAGACCATTCAATTCATAGTAACACTACAGACTTAGCCGTTTGTGTGGATTTCTGTGGCCTAAAATGTTTAAGAACTCGTTTTATACGTTGTGTGGCACCTGATGCCAGCTGAGAAAGGCCATCGAAGAGAAATTGGGGCAACGTATAGACATGTAGGTGACTAAAATGGAGCAGCTTGCTTTAACTGTCCAGCCAGCACCAACAAAGTTTGTTTAGAAAGGGATGCTCAGCAGGGTCACCGGGTTTCAGAAGAAACACCTGCAAACGTCCCTGCTGCAGGACCAGCCCAAGCCCTGGGGAAGCAGGCCCCTTTCCAGCCGGAATAACCCCACACAATGGTGCTCCAAAGGCAGTGCCAGCTCCGGAGCCCCTCTCCTTGACAGGGCGAGAAGACAGTGAGCGGGACCACCGCAGACCCAGGGACCTGCCACCATCAACGGCCACTTAGAGTGTCCCCCTGACACCGCTTCACCACCTTCTCCATCCCAGGGGGGGGCAGAGAACTCCGCCATCCCTCCGGGCTACGAGATAGGGAAGGGAGAGGGGGTTACTCGGGCACCCCCCTTCCTCAGAGAGGAGACCCGGGGACGGACTTTCAGCTCCTCCCTGGCCCCTCAGCGGAGAAGCGGAGACAGCCCCCCCCCCCAACCCCGCATCTCTCCCGGACCGCCGCCTCCCGGGGAGAAGGGGGGGTGCCGGAGGGAAGGGGACGGGGAGCGAGGAGGAGGGGATTGGGGGGGGGCCCTCGGTCCGCCACCGCCAGGAACAAAGGGCCCTTCGATAAGCCGAGCCGCAGAGCACAACAAAGGGGCCTAGAGACCGCGAGAACCGGGGCGGCCGCCGGGGAGAGGAGGGGAAGGGGGGGGGAGAAGCGAGAGGCGGGGGAAGGGGATTACAGGCCCGGCCGGAGCGGCGGAGGGAGGTGGAGGTTGAAGGAGGGAGGACGAGCCGCCTCATCTCAACCCACAATGAGCAGCGGTGGCGGCGTCCATCGCCCGGCCCGGCCCGGTCCCGCACCACAAACTCCCAGCTTCCCCCTCCCCGCCCCGCCGCCACCTTCCCGTTCCCGCCCGCCCGCCCCGGGCCAACCGCCGCACCGGGCCCGTCGTTGGCTTCGGGTTCCCCCCTCCACATACACCCCGGGGCGCCCCGGCGGGGGCGGCGCTGCTCCCGCCCGGCCCCCCGGCTCTGTCTCCTCAGCCGGGCGCAGGCACCGCAGACACACACACACACACGCACACCCCGCGGGGGAGGGGAGAGCGCGGGCGGGGGGCAGGGGGAAGGGAAGAGGCGGCCTGACCTGGCAGAGCTGCTTGCAGTACTCGGTGGCCGCCTGCACCGCCGGCTCGGGGCTCTCCCGCAGCCCCGTTTCCAGCTCCACCAGCCGCTCCCGCAGGCGCCGCAGCTCCAGCAGCTCGCCGCCGCCGAAGCTCCCCCCGCTCTCTTGCTCGGCCTCTTCGTCCGCCATCTTCGCACCCCGCTCCGTCGCGTACGCAGCCCCCCCCGCGCGCGCGCCCCCCCCCAGGGCTCCGCGTCCCGGTCTCCCCCCCCCCCCCCGCCCCCGGCCCCGCGTCCCGGCCTTCCCCACCCCCCC
>BJBW01016488.1:0-45995 GCA_004320125.1 Scolopax mira
TGTATGTGGAATGGATTTACTCTTATGCAAACACAGCCTCAGTTCCAAAAGGAAACCCAACTCCTGCCAATGCACCCTCTGCTCCAAAACCAAAAAAATAGTCTTTTTTGGGACAACCTCCTCCCCCCAGGGAAACTTTCTGAGAGCGAATGAAGGTCATCTGTTCTAGAACAGCCATTCCCACAGATGCTTTAAAACTGCTTCAAAGTGGTTTTTACTATTAATTAACACTAAGAAAAAAATGGCTTGGAGAGTATTTCTGTGATATCTCATCCCCAATGTCCAGTTCTGATCTCCCTGGTACCAGAGGACATACTGGAGCGAGTCCAGCAAAGGGCCATGAAGATGGCTGGGGACTTGGAACATCTCCTGCAGGAGGAGAGGCTGCTCAGCCTGAAGGGAAGGTCCAGGGGAGATGTAAAGACAGAGCCAGACTCTTTTCCTTGGTACATTTGAACACAATAAAACACTTTATTTCAACGAGGGTGACTAAACACCAGAACAGGTCACCCAGGGAGGTTGTGATTTCTCTATCCTTGGAGATGCTCAAAAGCCAACTGGAGACAGACCCTGGCAACCTGCTCTGGCTGCCCCAGCTCTGAGCAGCATTGGATTAGATGGTCTCTGGAGGTCCCTGCCAATCTCAGCCATTCTTTAATACACTTCAAAGATATTTGTCCTAATGAAAACCAAAATGTATGTTCATTGGAGGAGAAAAATACCAAAATGTTTTGTTTTAATGAAATAATATTTTTTTAAATAAACATTGCCAAAAAATCCCTAACCACAGATATTTAAGCACAGCTTGCAGCAATCACACAGGACTTCTTTTTCCCCACCTGCTACCAGGCTCACCACTTGTAGACACAGATAGAAAGATGACCTAATTCAGCATCTTCAGTGTCTTGCCAGAATCAAAATCAAATTTAAGGACAGGATAACTTTCACACAGTCAGTACTATTTTGTTCAACCAACTCTATTTCAAAATGTCAAGTGTGTATGTCTGGACAAGAGGTTTTTGCATCATAATCTTCTTTCATAAGTACTTGAAAGTACTTGTACTCTTACCTCTCTGGGAACCAAAGGCATGAATTTACCTGCAGAGAAATGCCCTCTCTTCTCTTTAAAGGATGTTACTTCTTTCCTAAAGCCCCAATCTGCTGAATTGGTACAACTAAAACGATTTTACTTTTAGTTCCGAGTGCTTTATTTTATTTGTATTTGGTTTATCCAATAATTAACCCATCAACCAAAAAGCCATTCCCTTCACGGCTGCAGGGAAGCAGCTTTTCTCTTAAAACAAGGGAATAACAAAAAGCAAACCAGGTTTTGTTCAGCACCAGTGCAGAATGCCTCTAATAAGAATCTGTCAATTCACAGCCTATTTTCTCCCACACCGTGTCACACCACTGCTGATTAAGGTGTCACTTCACACGATATGAAGAGACTGTAAATTTGGAACATGATAATTCTGCAGGTAACTACCTGCCCTTTCACATAACAAAGATCAAGCTTCATTTTTTTTCCCCACAGGTAGCAAGTAAATTTTGGTAAAGCACAAAAGCACCAGCCAGATTATCATTCTGAATAAGAGCATTTAATACGCCATCATTATGCATTATTTTTCTTACTCGAATTCAGGCTTACACAGTCTAATAAAACTTCTGCAAATTTTTTTTTCCCTTTTCCTAACCCAAGAGCATTCTTTTTCTAACCCTACAGCTTCACCCCCAGCACTTTTCTTTTTCCCCCAGAAAACGTAAATAGTATTATGTTTTAGCATGGAGACGTCATTTATACTTCAAGTATGATTAGCCAAAAATATTTCAATAAATTCATATATGACATACAAAGAGGCCTGACGTTGTTTACACAGAAGGTACGCTCTCTACTGGAACCTCCTTCCCGATAGAAGGATGGATAAGCAGCCCAATTTTTATTATCCTACATATAACATTCAAGACACTACTGTAAATGTCATGGTCTAGTCCATGCTGAAACCATGCCCACCACAGGGGAACCCTGGCACTCCAGTTAGAAGAATATAAAATACTCTTAAGACAAAGCAAATCATATAAAGCTCTGGTAATATGTCAAAGTTTAAGTTACACTCATGTGGGACAGAGTTTTCAGAAGTGGCAGAAGTCAGCTTGTTCCCTACTCCTGTAAAATGTTTTTCCGATTCCAAGTGAATTACTGCTAATTACTGCCACGAAGAACACAGATAGGCAGATCTCTCTGCCTGTGTTTACGGAAAGCTCCCTGCACTAATCCAAATGACAAATGAAAGTTTTCCACAATATTTTAGAAAGATAATTGTGCCATCTGGGAAGCCATGTCACAGCTGTATCTGTGTAATAGCAAGCAGGCCCCAAGATGTGTAACAACTCCTTCTGTGATGAATTAATTTCAGCAAGTATATTAAACTTGGATTTTAAAAGAAAAAAAAATGTTTTTAGAACATCCCAGGACTTCCAGAATTTAAACAGGGCTGTCTGAATACACAGCAAATGAATTCTCAAACAGAAAGATCCACATCGGATTTATACAAGCACAAAAGTCTATAAATGCATTTGCATATTTGCATATAGTTTTGAGTGAATCAAAACAAGAATCAAGTGTGCAGTGTGTTTATCAAAAGAAATACAGCAGGGAATCCTCAATACTGTAGTCAGGTTTTCTGCAACTCCATAGATACGTTTTTTTTTCCCAGAGCTTTTATTATACATGTTGTACCAGAAGTATATCTGTCCCTCTTCACAAGATCATTATCAGGGAACTGTAAATAAAATCTCATTTCATCAGTACCAGTTTCTTTATTCCTGCAGCCCCATACTATTGCTTCTGTCCTTTATAGAAAGGGGATAAAAGCAGCAGTTAATAGACCACATTTTCTAAAGTATATGGGCCATTACGAGGGGACAACAATATTATCAAACAAAATGTAATATCATTGAGAAATTCTGTATTTGGATAGACCTCAAAAAAATGCAAACATATCCATGCATTTTCTCAAATTTGTTCAAGCGTGCTGTAGTTACCACCTCAAGTAGATTCTACACTGAGCTTACTCCCCCAACCCTTTTTTTGGCAATTCTCTTACTTTAGTATCTTTACCATTGACTACAACTATCACCTTGACTCAAAAATACACCTTTTGATGCTTGCGTGCCTGCTCATTCAGCCCCAACACCAGCAGACAGCCTGTCACTTCTTAGAGGCATTATTAGGGTCCAAACACCTGAACATCTTTCTACCTGGAGATTAACAGCTTCAACTACAGCCAATGTGATTTTTAACTTTTTATTTTCTCATAGCAGTAGATATCCTCCAAAGTAAAACTACTAACAAAAGAAATAGGAAAATATACTGGAAGGTATTAACCCTGTATGGACTCCACTCCCTGAATCTGCAAGTCAACAAATATTAAAAGCAGTCAGAGAAAGTACGTTTGTCAGAATATGCTTCTTGATCAACCAACAAACCTAGTGCCATATTCAAAGGGTAAAAGTGAACCTCGCATGGCCAATACTTTTCATTAAATTTTTTTTTCATTTTGATTCCTATAACTCTTCAGAGAGATACCTCCAAAATTAGGAAGGACTCCAGAGCAGAACCAAGTGGAGAGTACACCTACAGCTATCATCAGAATACCTCAGAATATCATCAGAATACCTCTATCCGAGCAAATTCAGACACTTGCAACATCCACCGTAGATATTAGAGCTACCAGAACCACTGCCCTCTGAAAGCTGGATAACAGACTGTGGCAGCAGATTTGTTTTTACTAAAAGAAATATACAAAGATTATTGAAGTTAATTACTTTTCCACTTACACAGACAGCTTCAGCTTATGTTCTAGAAATGAAAGTCCTTATGCGCAAGCCATATTAATCTAAAATTCTCGTAACAGATTATAAGCCCCAATTTATTTCTGAAAGATTCCAGGCATTAGCACAAGATTAAGTAGTGAACATTATCCCCAGACAATGGCAAGGTACAGAGAGCGACACCAACTTCAAAAAGGCTTTTTGCAAAAATCAGTGGAGCCATAAATAGTGCTCCTGGCACAACCTGCACCTGGATTTTCTCCTGTGGAAAATACATTGAGAAGATTTCTTTATCTGTAGCATCTTAAATCAAACCAGACCAGCCTTAAAAACTCACGTCTTTCTACCCAAGTACAAAATCAGGCAGTTACCTCTAACCAGGCACTTTCAGCTATTTAGAACTTGGCAGAAAGTCTTAGTGAAAGCACCAAAAGGGACCTTCTCCCAAGGGCTGGGGCTCATCATCATTGTTTTTGAAACAGAGGGAAAGCCCCATGGCTGTTAAGTATTTTGTCAAGAAAGTAATATTGTGTTAGAAGCTACAATGCCTGAGAAGCTCCACTGATGCAAGGACGTGATCAGTAGCATTCCATGTAGGAGCCCATAAGATACTGGGGACACTACAGTATAAACAGCATAACTGCTATAAGGAACCTAATGAGAATTCAATGTAAATGCTAATCCAAACCCACAGCAGCTGGGATGAATCAGTACATGATGACAATTTAATACATAGGAGAGTAGGCGGGAACACGTGTCACACTGGGACCATGAAATTTCCATACTGGGACCTTTAAACTTCCCTTTCAACAACTGCAGCTCATATCACAACACTCATTTTACTCCATTATTCTTCATGCTCTGCAACATTAAGGCACACACTGAGGTAGTAAAGCAGCACTTCCAAGAGAGGACCTTATAAACCTCAAACCATTTGGTCCCAGTGTAGTCACAGGAGCTCAGTGATTCCTTACACCATCCTCCCATGAGGGTTTCACCATGAATGGTTACAGATTTTGAGGGAAAATGCTTAAAGGGAACACAAGACAGGAGCAACAGCCCTTCACATCTCCTTAGTCACACTGAGTAACTCATCAGCGTAATGAGACATCACAAGCAGCCTGACTCAGACAGACTTTATTTGCTTCTGTGCTCGTTTTTCCTCTTCATACCCAGATCTGGGGCCAAGCTAGTGCTCATGGGTTTAATTTCACGGCATCAACACCAGGCCCTAACCACGAATAATCAGAATTTGATGTGCCCTTGTGAAATCAAAATGGAAAGACTGATTACCCTGGTGCACACAAGCTTTTTTGACAAGCACTCAAGCTTCTTCTTGCAAGAGCTGCCATGACCAGTAATGAGGTCTCTGCTCATCAAGCCCAGGCTCCCATGCTCAGTGCGGCTATGTCACATCTCCTGACCCACGCAGAGCCATGGAAGGTCAACCACAGCAAGATCCAGTGACCCAAAATGCTGCCCAGACTTCAGCCTTAACCTTTTTCTTTTGATTTTAGGTCACTATTTTTATTTTCTCACCACTCTTTAAAACAGGTGCAAATAAAATCCGTTGAGATGTGACAGCAGCAGAATGAAGAAATGCAAAGGTTTAGAGACTTCAAATACAGATGGGAGAGAAGGGCTTTTGGGTGACCCTTGCAGGAACCTGCTGAAGACAACCCAAGCTCACACCAGAGAAATATCTGAAGTGACAGGTCTGTAGAAATTATGTGTTTAAAGACTATCATTTCACAAAAAATATACAGTATACTGAAATGCAGTCATACAGGCAAAATTTCTAACCTTTTTTTGGCTTTGCAAATCTGTCAAAGTTATTTCAATATTTCTTTGTGTATGTATAATACATAAACAGGGGAAAAAACTCTAATTCATGCAGAACAAGTAGGTAGATAATGTTCTTATCTAGTCAGTAGGAATGTTTAGTGCCTTTTTTATGAAAACACGCACAGAACATCCTACAAAAAGGACCAATTAACTGCAGATTTGTGCATTTTTTTTGAGCAGTAGCATTAATAATTTGAAAACACAGTGGTATGTGCAGAGCTGAATTCTTACTGATAATTGCTTCAGTGTAATTTATGTCAGTAGGTGCTACCGGAGGAGTATGGTATACTAGCAGATAATAATACAGTAAATTAAAAATAGAATTTGCATAAAATTAACGTACCATTAAGCTTAGCAATATCGGTAGAAGTACATTGTGAAGGTCAGCAGCAAGAAGTAAAGCTCTGAGACACAGTCCTGACACACGAAGAGTCATCTGAAAACCGCAATATGGAAGTTTCAGAGCAAAGACAAGGAAGAGGTCACGGAGGCAGACCAGAAGTCAAACTTGGACCTGGTGTAATTCCATTAACTCCAGGGAAATTGCATCAGGCGCCACCAGAGATGCTGAATTTGGCACCAGGTCTGTGAAAACGTACACTGAATAAATGCACAGAATTTACTGCTTCCTGCTGGCTTGTTCAAGTTGGCTCGTTTTCACTCTGTTGTTAACAAAAGTTGCTGTTGCTTGGATTTGGAAGCCTTACACAGTGATAATACTGATTTAAGGTAAAGCGTGTTTAGCCACTAATCTAAAATGCAAGGAAGTATTTCCTACAATATAAAATATTATTTATAGTTATTTCTCCAATTTTCCGTCAATTTTTTTTTTAAAATATATATGCAGACATACTGAAATACCATCTGAAAAGCATGGGTTTTTTTAAATATGTGGCCATGAGGTGCCAGCACACTTCTCTGCTAAATCACCTCAAGCTTCCACAGAGGGATAATTTTTGGTTCACTAAGTTTTTTCTAGAAAGAGATGAAGAAATAACCATTATCCTGAGAGATAGTCTACCCATCAATGTCAACAGAGGAAGAAAAAGAGACAGATCAACTAATATATTCCCTACAGGGCCTCTAAGTCCTGATGGGTCTCTGGGAGAAATGGTGAGCTTCCAACCAAGGCTGAAGCTCACGTCCACTAAGTGAGGGGCTCAGGACTTTATACTGACAAGATAGTGAATAATCTGACTTCCATTTATAACAATTCCATAAGTATATTTCATTCCATACCCAAATACCCCTACAGAAAGCCTGATGGATAGACTAAGGATAAGACTAAAACCAGTCTTTAGAATACATCTAGACTACAGAACAGTATATGAAGAAAAGGCTTTACCAAAAAAATAATTGAGATTAAAAAGCTGTATTAAAGAAAAGATTTTGGAGGAGCTTTATTACTATCCTTCCCCTAAAGAAGCATACTTCAATTTAGAAGAATAAAGTTTAAATTGACAATTTCTTATTATAAGAACTACCCTTGGAAATAAAGGCTGCTTTTAAAGGGATTCTCAGTGGACACAGAGTTTCCCCATAAATTACAAAGTGACAAATGTGAAATTACCACCCTATTATTTCAAAACATCGAGGATGCCAGTGAGAATAGTATAATATAACTAAACACACAGAATTATTACATGTGACCATCTTCAAGCACATGTTCAGCCAAATAGCACTGGTAACACCCTGCACCTCAGTCTCCTACATTTCACAGCTTCAGCCTCCTGGATGTCAGGTCCAAGAGATGGTAGAGATTTCACAGTCTAACAATTAGGAAAATAAGAAAAAGATATTTTGTTCAAAGAAGCATAGCTATAATAGTAAAGCCCTGAGTCCATTTTTGGGTACAGTTTCTGGGAAAGCAACGTAACATTTTCTACCCTATGGATGGTGCCCTTGGGAATACCCTGGCCTTTTATGGAGTTTTCCATGCCATTGTGACCTATTCACTGTCTTGCTAAATTTTAACAGGTACTTCCTTCATTTTCTATACTTTTTTTTTGCTATTCTGTGGAGTTTACAATGCCTTTATAGGCCTATGCCTGCTGCTGTTTGGCCACCAATATTAAGCACCGTACATCAGAAGCCCCCACTGCTAATCTGTGCTATGAGATCCCTTCAGGATCATGGAAGAGGGCAGCTTCTGTCCACAGAGTGTTTGCTATTACTCTTAAATATTTAAAGATATTTAAAGGCTAGATCTGAACATGAAGAGTATCTCAAAGATCAATTAAGGCAGTTGCAGCTGACACTACGGATGCCACGCTCACATGGAGGACTTTGTTTCCTGTGATCACAGACCAGGTAGGGAGCAGAGTCATTAAGAAACAAGAAACTGGGTGAAAGCTGCCGAGTTTTCTGTGTATTTAATAAGCACCACCAGAAACATCGAAACGAGTGAAAATGAAACATTTAAACAATGCAATCCTCTTCTTTGAGGCATGATGACAGCTCGCTGGGACAGAGAATCTCAGTGCTGGAACATCAGCGATTTTAAAGAAATTACTGGCATGCTGTGTTTGGTTTACTGTCTTCCACCTTGCGTTTTACAAACTATATCAAAGCACACATATAATGGCTCCAATTTCTTTCACAGCAGCTACACCATGTGAGAAAAAATGACAGATTAAATAGAATGTAACTGCCAAAGCAACTGTGAACTATGGCTACCCAAGAGAAGAAAATTACGTTCCCGAATATCACATTAAAAAACACTTTTGTGATCAAATGCAACAAGAATCCATTTCATTCTTAAAATGTGATATTCTTAAAAATTTAACTCTTCCTTCACCCCCCTCCATAGGCACAAAGCATTACTGCAGCTCATGTAACTCCCATCTTCTCATTTGGAGAAGCTGTTGAGGAGTGACACATACCAAAGAAACAAAAGTATTGCATTTTTTTTGGCCGCGGGCACTTTTATTTTGATGAATTCTCAAGTCTGACCAGCTTCAAGTAAGAAGAAAAAAAAAAAATATATCTGGACCTAACAGAAATTGATGATGCTCTGGTAAATGAAGCCCCTGCTGCTTCACTGAAGAGATGAGCACTAATCTAGTCAAAACACTGGAAGTTCACTACTTTATCAACGCTGACATGCACATGCCCAAGTGCCAGTGACATATGCATACACGTGTTATTTATCTTGCTCTGCATTCATTAAATGGACAAAATGTTATTTCAAACATTTTAAACTCGTGCTGTCATCTCAAAGTATTAGGGGCTCAGCAGAAGGGGTCACCACCGCTTTGGAGGCCAGAAGTGTTAGCCTTATGGGACAGACAAGATTTGAAAAAGATAAAAAGGCATTTTGTGATATCTTTCATGAAACAAATACCAGATGATACCTTAAATGAGGGGACAGCCTGACAGGATCACTTTATCCTGCATTATAAGGAAGATAACATTAACAAAAGGGTATTTTTAATAGCTTATAATTTAGCCACTGCGCTAAACCTTCAAATAATCCATTTCTAGGCTGTACTCCTGTTAAATCTACCAGTGAGTGTGATTTTTTCAGCCCTGACATTGTATTTTAAAAAAGCAGTAAATAAAATAGTAGTCTTTTGGGAGCTCTGACAGAGACAGGCAAGAGAATTTCTAATGTTCTCCAGAGATGGGTGGGATAAGCCCAGCTCCAGAGCCATTCCACAAGCCTGGCTGGGCAGCACAGCTGTTCTCTGGCATGCCAGTCTCCAAGCAAAGGAAAAATAGGGTATTCTAATGAACCATCTGCATTTCTGCATCTTCAAATTGAGCCCAAGCATAATCTTAGTGACTCATGGATTTCCAGGTGGACTACAGTCCTTCATTAGCAAAGTAAAATGCCACTGAGTCAACCCACAGCATCTTTAGAGGAAACAGATGCTCCAAATCCCTTGGTGATTTGCCATTTAGTTGACATTTACTTGACTGCAGACAGAAGTGAAACCACCCAAACTTCAGCCACCCAAGCCAGCAGCCAACCTCACCTTCAGAACAGATGTCCTCCTCCCAGTGCCACCCCTTCTGTATTGCTCAATGAGCTCTACACCCATGCAACAGGATCCAAATTCCAAAATGAAATATAAACATTAATCCAACAATTGACTCCCAACATTCTCTGTTCTGCCAGAATCTTTCAGATTATTTCTAATCTAAGGGATTTCTTCATTGTAAATAAGAGACAACTAGCCATGTTATTAAGCAAAACAGCACTAAGAGGTTAACCAGCATGTTAAAAATGCAGAGCAACTGCTGAAATGTTAAAATACTTGAATTATACATAAAATAGAGCACAGTAGTCACTACAAACCAAATACTGAAAATAATATTAAGCAGCTGATTTTAGATGACAAGAGCAGGAGTATTTCAAATCAAAACAGACAATTCATTATTAACAGAAGTCCCTGCAGCTCTGTCTTCAAGCAGCTCATAACTCCTTCAAGCTACAACAGAGTGAGTTGGGAACAGCATGAAAGCTGAGAGAATTTCCTTGCTTTCATCAATTGCAGTCAGACTTCAGGGTTGTCATAAGGGAGGCGACTTTCTGCTTTCACTCTTAAAGTTCAGCATCTTCTCCTGTGTTCAATTCTCACCATGTCACTGCTCTGTATCCCTATGGCAGACCCCTACGACACAAGTTGGCCACCAACTCCAGTTGTCTGGATGGCATTTTAAGAAGTCCTTTGGAAGACACTAGCAGTTAATGCAGCATCTTTGTGAGTATTACCAGCTCAAGCTGATACTCCCTTATTTTTAGTTTGCTATCCACATCCAGAGTGATTTACAAAGAGGAATATGATGTGTACCCCCTATACATTAAAATCAAGTAAATTCTGCTACAAAGCATTCAAATCACCTGTGTACTAGCCAATAATTTCTGAAAAACCTATTTGTCATCATTTCCTGCTGCTTTCAGCAAGCAAACAAATAAAATGGAAGATCAACCAGTTTGCACTGGGCCCCAGACTCACACCAATGGCACTGCTAATTAGGTTGCAGCTCAGTAAGTGTTCTGTGGATTTAAGGACAAAATTAACAACTGTACACTTGTACTCATCTTGGTTCAAATTTTCTGTTTCAAAACATAAATAATTACAGACTGCTGGAGCAAGAAAAAAGATGGAATAAGAGCATGATGAGTATCACACAAAAAGAAAAAGAACAGGAAAGCAATTATTTCTAACCAAAGTATTTTGGCTTAGAACAAAACATTTTTGTTTTGAAGGATTATAAGTCTCTGGACAAAGCTAAAGTTCAAGTATTTTACGAACTCAGCTGGTCTGCATGGTAGGGGATACGGTACCATGGACTTCTGTGCACATGGATTTGGTGATCCCTGCCCTCCCTAGAGGTGGGCACACCACCTCATGCCTCCCCGTAGCCCATCCTCCAGCTGCAGGTAGTCCAGGCGAGGAGCCCATTTAATAGAAGGGAAATGATTTAGGATAACAGTGATCAGCAAGAGCAAAAAAACCTGTGACCCACGGATACAAAGCTACAGTTCATAAAATACCACCGTAGATTATCAGACTCAAAGTACTTCCATTTCAGTTGTTTTGACCTTCAAGTTGAGATTTATTTATTTTTTGGTTAAGCCCTTTATATCTCATATTGAAAATACCACGGTGTTGAATGCTGGCCTGCGGCAGCATTTAGAGGACTTTACCCCTGCGTGCCTTTGATGCAAGTTAAATGGTGGGATTTCCCCTACGATACACAGGTACCTGGCTCAGAGTCAGAAATACTATTTAAAAATCTCCACAGCCATCTCATTTCAAGACTAGTATATGCATACATAAAGCAAACACTGGCTCTGCTTTATTCTCCCTTTGAATAAGTACCAGAATATGTAAATGCTCTGGAGATACACCACTGTTCAAAGTGACACCACTGAGCACTGCCAATACCAGTGTCAGGAGAAAGACAAAAGCAACCAAAAGTGTTAGGAAGGTCTTGCTAGTCATTACTCTGAAAAATAAAACAATAAAAGTGAGAGTCTGACAAGAAAATTCAGCTGGTGTTTGGTTTCTAGGGCAGTAAGCAAGTGGTCAGTGCCAGCTCTTTCTTCGAGATGAATGTCCACATAAAAGCATTTTAAATCATAGAGAACATTACTCACAGTAATACTGTGTGATAGACATTTTACGTTATGCCAGAAATGAAGGTTATTTCTTTGCTGAACTAGCCTACTGAGAAGCATAAGAGCTTAAAAAAAAATAAATAAATAGGCTTATCACACCTACAACACTTCCAAGAAGAAACATGAAATAAGACAAGATAAAACACATTTTAGGCTAAGAAGTTCACGTGGGCTCATCAGCAACTAAGGTGACACATGTGCCTGTCTCCAGCCAACCTCCTCTTCACCCAGAAAAGTTTCAGAAATAAAACATACATAACACCAGTGTTGTTTTCCTGTCATTCCTTAGTGCTTACATCTTTATGAAAATAATCCAGGTTCTTAAACTGAATGAAATAGTCTTTAGATCGACCTGTAGCTGACAAGCCAATATGAAGCAGGGGTCAAAGAACCTTGACAATATTTTTCCACCTGGATTCTGACAACTCACCAGGTGAGTTGCAGCCCTAAGAAGAAGAGGGGGGAATTCTGATGCCTATTTATGTAACTTTAATCCACCACCGCTCAGGAAGGAAGCACGATCTGCAGTCTCATTACTATCTATACACAGTGCAACTAAGCAGAAATATCACTTGATCCAGCATCCCAGGTCATCCCAAAGTTTTCACCCTTTTGTATCCATGCTGAAGTAGTAACATGAGTCTCTTCTGCCTCTACTAAGATTCTTGAAATTTTATAAAGATAACTATATAACGTGTAACTTCTTAATGTTTGCTTTTCCAAGATATCAACACGAGATACTGGACGTACCCGAGTCCTCCTGCTACAAACCCTACAAGGAGCAGCAGCAGAACATCTCCAGCAGCAGACACGGCATCAGCCCCCATCCTCCATCAGGTCCTCACCCAAACAAAGGCCAGCACTTGCCCTGCTCCCCCTCCCTTACCAGCCCCTTCCCTGTAACAACCATAAAATAATCACTGTACACATGCATTTCTGGCATCTACGTAGAGACTTTACCTTTTCTGTTTTACCATATAAATACCCTAAATAAGTGGGGAACATTCCTTAGAGAAAGCGTTCCCTGATTGAGAGATCTGGATATTTCTAAACATGGTCTTGATTCAAAGCTGAGCTCCAAAGACAAACCCTCTCAAGCAATACTCTGCTATGGATTTCTATGCAGACACATATCACAATGTCACATGATATTTCATTTTATGGGTCAGATCATACAACATGCCTGGCTTCACTATCTCATTTCTCCTCGTTGCTAGGGCCTCCCACGCAAGATATAAATTATGCTGTAATCCGAAGCAATTAAGGAGTTATTTCCACATGTTGTCCCATCTTCCATTTCATTTAAATAGTCGATAGTTAAACTATTTCATGCAAGTTAAATTATATCCCCTATTCCCAAACAACAACAAAGTATGGAATTTCAGACACCTTCCTCTTCCAGGAGGAAGAATGCTCACTGCCATGGATATTGCTGTTAAGTGCATCGTTTTATTCTGATCCATGGTTCACATGTAATAGATAAGGATGCATTTATCAATGAATGAGGTGGTCAGTGGCTCTTCAAATGAAGCCTCTAAGTCAATATAAACAAACGATATGGCTTTTCCCCTGCTGCTTCTTGTACTGCCCCATTCACCACAGACATACCTGTTCTGCCCCAGGGTCTTGTTCATCTTTATAGCCCACCAGCAGGAATAGATTTTACACTAATAATCCCTTAAAGTGTTTTCACCCTCCCCATTGTCTGATGTGGGATACACAGACAGCCCTAAACTTTTTAAGCAAATGCCTGAAGCTACCCCAGTGCTCCAGTGGTACCCTCAGCCTGACGCATCCTGCGGCTTCCATTTCTAACTGGAACAATTGGCAACCAAAAGTTTCCTAACTAAACCCCAAATTTGAAACCTGCTGCCACTGGAGAGTCCATTTATAACACAGACTTAAGTTCCTGCCCTCAGCTAGACAGAACTCCTCAACTTTACCAGCCGAACCCAGAGGAAGAAGGTAGCCATGTCCATGAACATTCCTTGGGACTTCGGTACTCATCCACAATTAAATCAGTATCTTTATCCAGAAAGAAGCTCTGTTGATTTTAACTTCAACCCCAGCACTGGATTAGATCCCATATAAAAGAAGAAACAGCTTTCTGAAATACCGAGGTCATTGTACTTCATTAACTGAGAAAAAAATTAATTGGGTTCACGAGAAAAAAAACCCCACCACACTGCGTTGAGTCCAGCTTCTCCTTTCTCATATACAAATATTGAAAAAAATGCATCACATAAGGAAGTGAACGTTATCACAAGCAGTCAAAAGCATGTAGGACATGTAAATAAATAGTACAAGATCAACGTTGCACAGTAGGCATAAGAAAGGAAGATAAATAGGAAAGGAGGAACTTTCATATAAGCATCTTCAGCAAACAAAGAGCAAACGAGAAAAACTTAACCTAAAAAAGTTTGTTTTGGTGCATTCACCACAAATTATTCATGTTCTGTACTTCATTCTGCAAATAAAGGGAGGGGGGATCTCATCTGAAAGAAATCAGATTTCCTTCATATTTTGGGTAAACCTAGTACCTGTTTTGAGGTTGTGATGGAAACAGCTGGGGGGTGTTTCCTCCCAGGGAATGGGGGGACAAGCTTCTGTTTGCATTTTGCAAGGTCTTTGTAATTTGTCCAGCCTTCTCCAAACTCTACATCCTGCAGTACCAGGAGTATTTTGTACCATCCCAACCAATGACTTCCCTTCTCTTGCTGGGACTTTGCCTCCTGCTCAAGGCAGATAATCAAATTTCTTTAGAATCAAAAAGAATAAGACATAGGTAAAGCTGTTAAAAAACAGCCATCAACAAGAAGGTCAAGGCCTCTGGCAACAACGGAAAAGAAAAAAATTACTCCTGTAGTCTTCAAACAGATTTATTCTTGATATAAAGCAGGACCATTTACAGCTCAGCAAAATTTTAAAACTGGTAGTAAAGCACATTACAAGCTTTCTTAATTCAATTTTCTCTGGCATTTATTGTGGTTAATAAAATACCTAAATGTCATCGAGATTTATAAAAATGCATTTATAAGTTAATAAATGCATGAACTGGATTATTCACAAAAACAGCTTACAGAAAGCACAGCATCCTAAATTGATACAGATTTTGGTTTTGTTCCCTGGCAGAGGGGTAATTAGTGCTTATTTACACAGATTTTACTTTACAGCACTGTAAAAACACATCTGCTTACTTCCACCATTTTCAGAGTTCATGCTCAGCTTCACAGAATCTACATTATCTTGACTATTAACTTTTATTCACCCAGATAAAGGAATAAAGGCTCCTCAAAATAGCCTTTGTACCTGATCCTTTCAGGAATACAACCCAACTGTTTGCCAAAATGAAGAGGGACCATAAATACCTAAATACAGCACGAAGACTTGTCTACTCTGGAGTGGCAATGAATAGCTGTGTATCAGGGGAAAGGGTCTTTGTTTTGAATTTAAGAAAATAAATTTAAACAAGGAAAGAAACCCACGCACTTAAGGGTGCTGGAACAAAAATGGCAGCATTGATGGGAGTGACAGGAGCCTTCCATATGACTATAAAGTATTTATAGCAAGCTACTAAGGGCTTCTCGCAAAATCTGCACAAAAAACCTCCTGTTTATTGGCTTGTTACAGCCTAATAAACCACTTTTATAGCTTAGTGTTGCATGTAAATACACACACACAAAACCCTCGATGATTTTTGTCCCCTCTCGAATGGAAAGGATGGCAGAGGCGCTGGATTACAAACACTGTTCAAGCAAAACTGCACTGGAAGATTCTACATATTCCAAGTATATAGAGAAAAAAACGTAAAATTACACATACCACGCTCATCCCAGAAAAGAATTTTGTCCTCATTGCCTTATTTTCTAATGCAGTAGACAAACCCTCCTGAAAAAGTTCTGTCAAAGATTTACTTACAGAGCTTTTTTTCCCCCCGTTTTCTTCATTTTGAGGATTTTAAGTTCAGCCTTTTGATTTCTGTTCTCAGATACCTGTCTTAGTCTGAGTCAGAACTTCCTTGAAATAAACTTTAATATTCTTTAATAGTATCTATGCTAATGATGATGATTGAGAATGGTCTGTTTTTAACAAGCACTTGGACATTTAGCCAAAGCTTTTATATGTAATTAGTGCTCTGAGCTCAATTCTGGTACAAAACCATTTATATCCAAATTATTTTTAATGAACATTTGGATGCACTAGACTAGAGGACTACAGGTTTAAAAGAAAATATATTAATATTTTATTTTAAAACCACTTAAAATGTATTTCTGTAACTAATAAAAAACAAAAAAATTAAAACAATTGCTAAGATAATTGACTAAAAAGTATTTTTTAACTTATGAAGCACTGCATGAAGTTTCTTGTTCATTAATGCACAACTGTAGGAGTGATTTATGAATGCAAATAGACATACTTTCAGTAAAAGAACAGAGACCAGGGGGATGCATATATACAAATTACATAAAACACAGCACTAACTTACAGATGCATCCTGAACCTTTTAAGCACTGAAGGGACAAACATTTCAAATGCACTCATCCTTTCTAAAAAGGTATTTAATATGATATAAAAGTCATTGCGTTTCCCAGAAAGCTTTTATATACAGGTCATCTTTTTTCTTTATACAAATGCTTCCAGAGCCCTCACAAGTACAGTAAATTATAAAAATTCTTGGTAATATAGTTCTTATTCCAGAAGCTGCCATATTTAAATTGACACTTCTGCATTATAGAAATAAAGGACATCACTTTTGCCTTTTTTTTTTTTTTTAATACCTTGCATTTCCCTTGAAACCTATCAAGGAATTACAGGTACTTCCAGGCATTAGTGTTAAAAGACATTAGCAAAGAAACATTTCAGTCCCTTAATGCCACAATTTTTAGCAAACATTGAGCTCTCGAAAGCCAAAAAAAAAACTCAAAATGGCTAAAAATGTCCTATTTTAACATTAAAACCAAAGCAAACAGTAGAACTGGGCCTGTTGGAAATTTTGCTTGTTTCAGCAGAGACTCTAGTCCATTAACACAGCCTAAAATTATCAGTCAAGGGAAATATTCACAGTCCTGTGGAGCCCAGAACCATTTCCTGTCAGATCAAAACCACCTCATATATAAGAATTTCTTTAAATGATGGAAAAAGTTACAGTAAGGATTTTCCAGTGTTTAAGAAATCTTGACTATTCTTCCAGGGGATTTGATAGTGTTTAATCAATATGCAATTACATTTATTTAATTCATAAGGTCTCTAGGCAATTACATAAATATTGAAAAATATTAGTCCTTGGTTTTCTTTTTCCATAAAACAAAAGTTTAAGGTAACTTTTCAGTAATTTTTTTTTTTAAAAATAATATGTATAATGACTGAAAGAACTTATAAAAAAAATCATATCAAGAACTTTTGAAAACAATTCAAATCAAGACTTACAATTGCATTATTCTACCTACACAAATTATACTTCTCTGCCATAATTCACACCTTTAGTAGTGTTGCACTATAAACAACACCTCAATTTGTCATCCTATTAAGTACCTGAACAGAGCCATATGGTACAAATCCCACTGCCTTTTCATTGACTTTGCTGGGGTTTGGAACAATCCCAGAGTGACTTGTTTTCACTAATTCTAAACAGTTTTAAGGAATGCATCATTGTTGGATGAAGATTTAAACGAACAGTGCAAACATTGAACTGTCAAAACAAAAAAAAAAACAACAACAAAAAAAAAGGATGTCAAGTACTCAAACATGGATTTTTCAATTAGGAATCATGGAATCATGTTCTGAATGCTTCTGTATCCTTGCAAAGGAAATAAACACCTAGAGTTAATGAATTTTGTACTAGTTTTGTGTCATCTAGGATCAACTTTATTATGGTGCTTTTTTTTTTTTTATGTTTAGCCAAGAGCTTGCTAAAGCAAGTACCTGTACTCAACTTGCACAATCTTCCTTTGGAGAAAACCCATTAACAACTGGTTATTAGCAACACCTTTTGTTATCTGAGCTCAATATTTCAGGTTCTCATTTACTGATCTTTTGTACTGTGACACAGTTCTCTAATGAATTTGTGTCAAGCTAATTAAGATTTGCCACCATACACAAACCAGTTACAATAAATGCAAAGCTTATTACAAGTTCCACTACTTAAATCCAGCATATTTCCATCTTATAGAACTGATGGCCCATTCACTTGATAAGCAGAACTCAACAGCTTAAAAGTCAGAAGTTTCCTGTTTTACTGGTGTTTCATCAGGTTAGGAAAAGGTATTTTGCTTATTCTATTCCATTTAATCTTAATCATGGAACTCCATGATACAGAGTTGCTTCTCCTACTCAATTTGATGGTAAGAGTGTTTTGCAAACGCTGTTTTATTCTTACATAAGCATCTGGTCAGGACTGGAAAAAACTGGAAAAAACTGTTTAAGAACCTTGCAAGACACCATATATCTCTGCAGTGTCAAGTCCTCCCTTTCCAAGCTAAGAGAAAGGTTGCCTTTTCAGACAATTACAACCATGACCACGCTTCTTATCACAAACAGCAGAATTATTGTGTTTTGTTATTATTTTTAGTAACACTCTTCACCGCTGTGCCATAGAGATGTGTGCGTGAGATGTTACTCCTACCCCTTACCAGACCTTAAACTTTGTTGGGGTTGAGTGCTATACTAAAACCCACAGATTTTTAACATCCCTGGTTTCTTCCCATTTGTATTCCCAAACTCTAATTAGCTTTAATTATAATTTGTATCATTAGCATTTTATATCTTTTCTCCGGACGTTCACCCTTCCCTTGAGGAATACGTTGCTTTAGGGAGGACTAGCAAAACAGTCAAGATGGGTAGATCTGCTCCAGAAAATCTCCCAGAAAAATTTACAGATCTGTCAAAAAAAATTAAGGTTGATTCAAAGCCTTTTTGAATCCAAAAAAAAAAAAAAAAAAAAAAAAAGAGACTGGAGATTCCACAAACTTTTCTTGGCAGCTTCTGGGCCTCTTAAGTGACAGCCTTTCTAAAACAGTCAAGCAATGAAGTGTTCACTGCAGTCTGTCTTCTGCTGTGTTACATTTTGCCTCCAGACTGAATGAGGAACAACTAAGCATTCTGCAAACTATACTTTTTTTAATAGCTTTCAACAATAGGGATGAGTCTTTAGATTATCTGATTAACTCAATCATAACACGACCATCCCAGTTAACCCCACGTGACTCAAAGACCATTTGTACATCTGACACGTAGAACAGCTGCACGAATACAAAAAAAATATATTTATCCTAAAAAAACTTAGATAACAGTTTCAAATCTCTATCCAAAGTCCATTTGACCCAATGGAAAAATACCACCATTTCTGAACGAGGCTCTGACAGCAATTAGCATTAGTTTTTGGAAAGATTATCTTAGAGCAAAGACTCTGAAACACTCTTACGAAGTCTGAAGTATCACTCCAGACCCAGTTACAAAAGCCTTATGCAGACAAAATTCTCGTTACAATCAGCAGGGGTTTGCTTTCATAATGAATATTTGAGTCAACTGATTGGAGTGCTCAGCTTCCGAGATGGTTGGTGCACAAGATATTCTTGACTGTATGATTTCTCTGTAATATACAGCACTGATTTCTTAGAAACAAGCAATTGTGACAGGGATGAAAGGGGTGCAAATGGGTGAAGTTACAGCCAAAGTAGCTCGCTTAACTGCTCAGCGTTACTTCTCAAAGTTCAAATTGCTCATACTTAAATGACACCGTTCAAAGTTCCCATCGCACAAGCGATCCAAGTGTTGTAACTCTTTGAAATAGTACAGTTGGGCCAGAATTCTTGCCCTCTCACACAAGTAAGCTTGGAGAAAAATAATTTAGGGAGTTTTTGTCCTCTTAAAATCTAAATTGATTCACAGGATGATAAAGATGTGAACTCTGTCACATACAGAGCAGCAATAAACAAAGT
Source organism: Scolopax mira (assembly GCA_004320125.1). NCBI lineage: Eukaryota > Metazoa > Chordata > Aves > Charadriiformes > Scolopacidae > Scolopax > Scolopax mira. Next base: position 19,744 of record BJBW01016488.1, read on the forward strand.
CGAGTTACGATTTGTAATAACCAAATCCCAAACTAAAGTTCTTAACAGTTTGTGTCATTCTCAATGGATCATAACATCCATCTACTGATTTTAATGAACTACGAGCAAATTGCAACTGTCCAATAAAAACATTTCTAAAATCACGTTCATATTGGGCCACCTAAAATCCTCAGCTTCTAAACCAGTTGCACAAAATGTCACTGCAATTAAATTTATGGGTTGCAATAAACCACCGCACTGCTTTAGGCTGATTTTAGAAGCCAATTATGTTTACATACAAATGCTCACCAGAGGTTTTTGGCACGTGCTCTTTATCAGTATGACTCCATCTAAGTCCATTTACTCCTGTGGAGTTGGAGGCACATAAAGAGTCAGGATCAGACTCCAGAGATTATTAACCTATTTTATCACCCCAGAGGTCCCAGTCCAGACCTGGGTGGGATGCTCCATGCCCACAATTGCCCCTGCTCCAAATTGCTGCTGAAGCATTTCTAGCCCTGATGCTCTGGAACTGGCCACTTCTCAACACAAGACTGAGAAAGTGCTGGAGGAACTTCTCCGTGGGATGTTGCAAGTGGTACAGGGCAGTCCATCAATTCTGCACGGTGACGAAATAGAGGATATGGCACATGGAGGACTCTGCTTTTTGAACCAAGCCTCTACTACTTAGAGCAATAAAGTCAGAATAAGGTTTATTAATAAGATCAAAATATTCACAGGCTACTCTTAACATAGAAAAACAGTCAACTGCATTAAGAACAACAGATGTGTTGAGGAGAATCATGCTACATCTTGGGTAGCCCCTCTCCCCTTCCCAGGCAGCTTCTTTCTCTTTTAAGTCAGTCCTTTCAATTCCACCCTTCTTTACCCAAGAGTTTCATAATAAACCAATTTTGCCACGAAAACTGATTGAAAAATATTTCTGTCTCGTCTCCTCCATTCCCTTCTTCCCCATAGCTCAGTTTATACTCTTTTCTACAGCTGCTCACTGGACTGTCTGGTCAACTGGATCAAAACAACATTTCTGTAAACACTTTAAGTTTAGTTTTACTTAAACTGGTTGCTTCACTAGAAAGCTTGCACGACCTTGTTTCTCTGCCCCCCCCCCCCCAACAGAAAATATTCATAGCATATTGTTATATTTAAGCAATCATGGTAGATTAATTAATGTATTTAGTCTCTGGAAAGCTTTAAGTTCTGTCTAGCAGGAAGTGGCCGTGAAATTTTTTATTTTTTCCATAATTAGGCATAATAATTAGCAGAATAATGCCCTTGTTAACATTCTTAATTATATGCAACTAGTACATCAATACCTCCTAGAAGGAAGCCAGTTACCTTTCCCCGTCTCATCTGGGACGGTCTGCATCCCCACAGGCGTAAGCATCCTGCTTGCTGAGCAAGGACAGACTGCGGGAGCCAGTCTGACATGCAAATCAAAGAGGAAAGATCTTTAGTCTAAAATAGCCCTAACATAAAAACTACTTACATAAAAAGTCATAAAATAAGCTCCCAGCCAGGCAAAAAAAAAAAAAAAAAAAGTGTTCAATAAACCCAGTGCCTCAACAGCACCACCAGGTCCCCTCAGTACTGAAGTTTTGCTACCTGTTCTTTCGGACCAGACCTAGTCATTAATCAGCCCCAGCACGGGCTGGGGGCTTTGCCTCGGGTCTGGCGACACGAACTCAGGGACCACTTACATTTTTACTGCATATTGCCATGTCACCAAGCTGTTCCGATTAGCTCTGCTGGGAGGCCCTCTCATTCCAGGAATAGAAATTAATTAATCAGTATATTTTCTGCCCCCGTGCCAGGAAAAACATCTCTGATTAAAATGGTGTACTGAAGTTTTTTTGCAATCACTGCCGACACAACTATTGATTAAATGAAATCCTTGTGAGCACTTACTTGTTTTATAGGTGTATTTATTTCATTCCACTCAAACTCCTTTGTTTTAATTAAAGGTTATATTCTAGACACACTATGATTATTATATATTGAAAACACCTTTGTAAACCTAAGGCATCAACTTTTTGAAAGGACAGTGCCCCATAGATGATGGGAGCACTTAACTCCCCAGTTCAGATTCTTATAACTTCAGTCTAGTGAAAAGCTTGCCTGGGAGGTAAAACTTAGCAGCAAAGCTCCAAATACATCTATGATGTAGCTTCTGGGCAGGCAAAGTGCTTCACGCATCGTTATGCTGAAGAGTAGGTGCATCCATAAGTAAATCCCTGCGAGACCGCAGACTTGGCAGTCTCCAACCCAGCTCCCCATCCTTAAAGAATTTCTACCTGATAAAGTGAGGTTTAAGTGAACAATGGTTGCTATTGTCCCTCTTCAAAAACACTGGCCAGGGAACCACATGAACTGAGAATTTCTGTATAAAATCGAGATGGTAACTCATCCAACGAGTGGGTGATCCCAAGCCCTTCCACTCCAAAGCCATTTCAGCTCCTATTTTGCCACATTACAGAGGAATGTCCAACATAAAGTGATTTTATTCCTTCCTGCTGCTGCGACCCAGAGGGGCTTCAAGAAGTTAACTGGGCTGGGCCACACACTGCCATTGCAATGTGTGGTCATCAAGCCACTCTCCTGAGAGCTGGAAAGCTTGGGTTTCCAATTTGGCTATATTTATGTATTTTATCTACTAGCTTAAGGCATATAAAACAACAGGTAGAGCTGAGATTAGACATTGATCCAGACCAGGTGCAGAACCCTACACTTACTCTTGTTGAGCCTCATGAAGTCACTTGGGCCCACCTCTCCAGCCTGGCCAGGTCCCTCTGGATGACATTCCATCCCTCAGGTGTATGGACAACACCACACAGCTTGGGGTCATCTGCAAACTTGATGATGGTGCTCTCAATCCCTCTGTTTATGTCATTGATAAAAATGTTAAACAGACATTTTTACAAATGCAAATTCCACCCTATGCTCCAACCAAAGGGAGACACCAGTTTCCAAACTCAGTTCCAATACTTTTCCTCTTGCTGAGGTTTCTTCCTAATATCTAGTGTGAATCTATCCTGAGGCAACTAAAGCCCTATTTTGCACACATTTGCTCCTGCAAGCCAAACAAGGCTTTCTGTATTTCCTAATGGATCAGGCATCTACACATCACCAATCTTCTCCACTAAATGCACCAATCAGTCCATATACTTTCTGAAAAAAATAACAGTCTAAGCTTGCAGTATTAGGAGTTTGTCTTTTGATATTCACAAACTATTTGATGCATCTTTGGTGTGTTTCAATTTGCAGGGAAATTGGGAAATGTCCTGTTTGTACAGCTCTGGGAACCCAGGAGCTGCTCAGGCACATCCTCCTGCATCATACTGCAGGATGCAAGTGTATTTTTCCAAGTTACTTTCTTGCCTTCTAGGGAAAGCAATTTCCTTCACCAGATCTCTGCTTCTCACTCATGAAAGTATGGACTGAGGTTTCTTATCCTGACTTGTTGCAGAAGTGAGCTATAGTCCTGCCCTTTCTTCTTGTATTTCAGGATTCCAGGAGCAATGGACACAGCTAATTTCAGTAAAGACAGAAGTTTGCTGTGTAATTCAGGTACTGTTTCTCCAATTGTTAGCAGGAGAAAAAAAAAAATAATTATGACATCACACTTGCCCATACCTTGTCATGTCTCAGCGCCTTCCTCTGTATCTTTATAGAGACAAATATTCACTGATTCATTTTTAAAATTTAAGATATTAATCATCAGACATTCTGTTATGAAGAAATCATGCTCAATTAGCCCAATAATTACAAGTTATGTATGAATTATCTGGTCAGGCCTGATAAATGGAGAACAGCAGGGAACTTTAAACACTATCCTACACATCTTGTATACTGCTTAGTATTCTACCTAGTGTACAACTATATGTGTGCTTTGGGAGAAAGCTTCAAATGCACATACATCTTTAGCCATTTTACCACTTACTAACTTACCAAAACTGCAGATCTCTTCTAAAGATGCCTAGAACGTTTTAAAACCTTGATGTGCATAAATTAGTTGTGCTGCATAAGGCAACCCTAATTTATGCACTCACTACAGACCCAATTAGTTCCTCCATAACAGAATGCCAAACAGATTTTCTTAATAAAGCAGAACATATCACATTTAATATTTATATAAAAATGCAGAGTTTTAACTCTGTCACTTTGTGTTACTAACCCCAGACTTTGAGAAGGGAGCTTTGAAATTGGCTTTTTTTCCATAAGGCACCACTGGCAGAACAGGGGACAGATGATGGGTTTGGACAGACCAACAGCACTTTGGTGCAGGTAACTGAGTGACATGTGTTTACATCAACTGGATGCACAGTATGGCTGGATGCACAAGAGATGCAGGAAGGGCTCTGCATGCAACAGCCCCCTTCACCTCCACTGGTGAGGGGTTATACCTTAGACAGCTGTCAGGGACTCTATATCTTGATTATACTCTTGGTAATATTTTAATCTCTTCCAGCTCAGATGGCTTAATTCCTTGGTTAAGGCTGGGACATGCCTGAGCGCTTGCAAGCTGAGGCTCTATCAAGAGAAATGAGAAGTGACATGGTAAACTTGGAGGAAAAAAACCCCACAAGACAAGAGGTCATCACGTTTGTGCCTCTGATAATTCTCACTCAAGTTGGCAATCTGAAGTCTTGCCAGATGCTTGTGTGCCATGACGATTGTGTATCGACACCTCTCTGCATTTCTAACCTACTGCAGGTATCTCCTGTGTATTTTGTCACTTCAAGTTCCATCTCCCCTCGGTGCAGAGGGCATCAGGGAGTGCACAAGAAGTAGACTCAGGTTTGAACAGTTGAAACTAAACCAAAATATTTATGGGATTAAAAGCCAATGCCACGGAGATAACTTAGAATATCCAACAGTATTTGTCTATGGAGCGGACCAAAAAAACCTGATCCCAGAAAAAAAAAAAGCACAAGTGGAATGGAGGATGCTTATCTACATCCTCTCTGAACATGGTAATTCAAGAAATTGCTGTCCCACATGAATTATGCTTGTAGTAGCTACAAGCAAAACCAACGGCCGATGTACAGTGGCAGAATCAAGTGCCCTAAGTCACTTCAGATGACAAGCAAATAATTTTGTCTTTTTGGTATTTATTTCAAGCAGATTAATCAAAATGAGCCATTTTGATTTTCATGGATATGTAGATTAGCTTCAGTCTTTTGCCTAACAACCTCTAGTCAAGACTTATAATAAACTAAAATTATTACACAAACATTTTAGAGCAGAATAACAGACACTTCATATTATTTTATAGCCATAAGGAGAATCCCACAACACCAGATGGGTGTCAGGATCCACCCGCGATACATTGATCCACTTAGTGCTCCCACTTTGCATCCCCCAGCCAACTATTAGGGACCCAGACTTTCAGACCAGTATGTGATCCAAAATCCTGGACAAAACTACACATACTTTTGTTCCCGTATGTTTTGTTTCAAGTGTACAACTATGCAATGAAGTTTGGCATTCCTTAAGCAGAGGGCAGTATTACATCAGTAAATGGTTATTAAAGTTACCTAGTCCTATAGGAAATTGCATTACTGCAGCCTAACAATACATATTCCAGGTAACTGATGTTAGATGTGTATCTAAAGTTTCAGAAATTGTAACTGTATTTAATTGCTGCAGAAAATTATAAACAGGAAAGGATTACAGTCTCTTCCTCCCACACACACTTTGCTAAGGGAAAAAAAAAAACTTCCTATCAATATATTGCTTTACTTTGACCAAGTCTTTTTCTGAACTCCTTTCTCAAACATAATCCCAGCAGGTTTCCTCTTCTCTCCTCATTGTATGTCACAATTAGCAGTTCATTAAATATAAATGTAAGAGCTACTCGCTCCACTATTATTCCCTCAACCCGCACATTCCCCTGCTCCTCACGGACCTGGCACTGCAATCGCTAACAAGAATAACTACTCTGACTTTCCCTTTGATTCCATGATGCTTTGGTCCTTCTGGCTCCTGTAATCCCAAAGCACTCTGCTGACGCTGCCCCTCTTAATGGAAAAGTTGGAGCTGAAAAACCTGCCGAGAGATAACATTCACCAGCAAAGTCTCAGCCTTAAAACTTTTCCTGGTGCTTTGACGTTTGTGTAACATCCAGAAACCGCTTGCTCACACAGAGACGTTATTCTCTACCAGTGAAGCACTTCAGATAGAAGGTATTATCTAGTCCTAACTGACATCTTCCACTAAATAGAACATTTAATTAATTTGGTCCTAGGCCAGTCTGGTCTCTTTTGCTCGCATGAGGACGAACACGACTTGTAACTCCTTGGCACCGTTTCTTCTCCTTCTCCTCCCCCTTAAAATGAACTTTAGTTGTTTACAGAATAGATACAAGAAAATCCAAGCTGGTACGGTGACACATCATTAGTTAAAAATACACCACAGCATAAAGAGCTTTAGTACAGAGAGAGCATTGGAATGCAGAATTACAAGAAAACGGCTTAGGAAGGAAAATGAAAGTCATCTGAAAACTGATGATTTTTTTTTTTCCTGCTCCCAGCTGTAGCAGAAGAACAAAAAGATTGCAACCACTTTGTGTATTACTACAGGGGGTGAACACGGTACAATTACACGAGTTGATGGTTATAAAAATACTTGAAAAGTATCTCTAAAATGCAGATGGTAAACACAGGGTATAAAGGAGGGGAAAGGATCTAAAAGGATAAAAGCAAGCTTACAAGAGTGTAAGAGCTGCAGGCCCTTGACCAGAGCCAGGCTTGTATAACAAGCAGAGACAGTGAAATTGAGTGACTCAAAGTTGCAGAAAGCACTAAAGACAAAGAAATGGCAACCCAGCGAAGATGACAGCATCTTCTTGGGAGATTCACTCTGCAAAACCCCACAGAAGTTACTCAATAGATGTGCATGACGGGTTCTGACAGCAATGAAGAGGCAGCATAAGATGGGGATGCCCAGACTGAGTCCAGAGCTACAGTTGTCTGAAAAGCAAAGCAACTTCCAGATCTGAGCCACCAGAGAGAGAAGCAGCACATCTCCTGTCTGAAGTTATTTGTAAAGCTGCTGGATGACGCCGAGCTGCTGCAGACTCTCTCAGCAGCTGAAAGAGCAAGTGGAGCTCTGTGATTCTTTGAGAAGAGACAAGCGTGGTTAGAGGTCTTCAAAAGAAAAAAAAAAGAAACAAACCACACTTAACACCTGCTTCACACTAACGCAATTAATGGTGAAAACCAGCAGATGAATTTTAATAAGACGACACCCATCCATACTGTGTGTGCCATAGATACAAGCCCTTCTGCTTCAGGGCACTGTCACAAGTTGCCAAGGATCCTCTCCACAGGAACAGCTGAGACTTCAGGGCCTACAAATAACCACATCCACCCCCAGCTTGGGTGCAGCTTAATTAAATGGCAATTGTAATTAGCGCACAAGATGGAAGCCTCAAACAGATGCTGAAAAAACCAAAAACCAGCCCCATGTATTATTGAGTGCTAGAAAGTGAGAGGCTAATACTTCTTGGGGGGGTGGGGTGTCAGTCATATCCCATCCCATTCCCATCCATTCATCACCCCTTAAAGTTTAAATAAAAAGCCTATTCAATCTAATCAATATAACCCCCATTACAAACTGATGAGAAAGACTGGCTATAAAATTGTGTACAATAAAGTAAAACAGAAGTTGGGGATAAGGCAAAAAAATTATAGAGAAACTAGGGTGGGTTTTCATACCTGTCGATAGGAATGAGGAGCACTTTGACTGATCTCAGAGCAAGATACAAGTCGGAACAGATACAAGCTGGTCCCAAGAACATGCAAGCCATTTAGGATGCTTGAAAGATTGGAATATTCCAGATCTTGATGCATAACAATAAAGTGTGAGCAATATATTCTTGTAGCACTATCAAAAAGAAGTATTGCTAGTAGGAGATTGTCAAGGGTGAAGGCTAAAGTTACACTCAAGTGGCATAACTTAATGCACAGCCTACTGCAGCTACACTACTGCATGCCTTTCAAAAAAAGGTCATCCAGAAGAACTGAAAGAGATGCTACAGTGACACTTTACAGGAAGAGAAAAAGAGGTAGCTCCAATCAGCCGCCTCTGAAGAGGTGTTTTAATTCTAGGATAACAGACTGTGGCAAAACCTAAACAAAAAAACCCAAAGAAAATCAGGACGCATCTGTTCAGCATAAAACCAGTTTTTTTCCATCTGCTTCCTGTGGGGAAAAAAAAATAAAATAAAAAGACTTCAAGGACTGTGCTGAAGATAACATCTCGCATATCAAAGCAGGTGATACAGTAGAATTGTGATAATTCTTGTGGAATGAGAGGAATGAAGATTAAGAGGAAAATGAGGAAATAAGAGATCTTTGAACTACTTTGAACCACAAAACTGATCCAGATTCCCATTAACTTTAGTAGTGCTAGTTTACTAGCTATTTTGCTCTATACCTAGGAAATTCTAATACTGGGCAGTTAAGCTACTGAAAATAAGTATATTGCAGTCAGTGTCAACTAACATACCTCATAACCAGTAACGAGTCAGAAGTACAAAGGAAAACACAGACCTAGTAGTGCTACAGGAAAGAATTGATGCAAAGAAGCTGTTTTATGTGAAAAGGAATGAAAATAGTGTTTGTGAGACTGAAGCGATAACTTCTAAAAGATTTAGAAGCAGCAGGGGAGCTGAAGTGATGAAAAAAAGACCAGAAGGAATTACATTCTGGAGACGAAAAAAAAAATTTAGTCATATTCTGATTCCTTCTTTACAGCACATGGTGTATTGAGGACAGCTGCCACTCAGAAAGTACTGAAATAACTTTCTGCCACAAAACTTTGAGCAGGACAGTTGCACTACATCATCTCTACAGATCCCTTCCAAACCCAGCTATTCTATGACAACAAAACTTATTATACAGGAACATGTTACACAGGAAAGTATTATTTAAAAAGTAAGATTATGAGAAATTGAAACAGAAGCTGCATCTCCAGGTAAGTTGGCAAAGATGTTCTTCCTAAGATGGTATAAATAGGTACAATGAACACACTGAATGAATTAAGCAAAAAGATTTTATTTTCCTTCTCAACAAAAACACTATCTTCAAGTGTGCTCCTAAGTGGGAAAAAACCTAGGAATCAAAATTCAAAATAGACTTCAAAATTCACCCTAAGAAATATTTCTCATTCCTTCACTTAGCAGATTCATCCTTTGAAGTAAGGCATCAGTCTCTCAAAGCACTTTTGTTGGGCAAGAGATGTGAACATGCATCTAAGACCAATGCGGGTAAAGAAAGAGAGACAAGGCAAACATCTCTCAATTAGAGCAAGTCATGCTCTAACAAATTTTTGCATAATCATATTTGTAATATTTAGTATTGATAACAGTAAAAGGGTGACAGAATTAGGTTCTATAAAGATTAAACTAAATATTTTAAACTGTGAATCAAAGAGCAATTTTAATTATGGATTTCTTGAAGCACCTTACATTCTCTAAGTTATTTACTTCTTGGGAACTGAAGATTTTTAAAAGAGAGAAAAAGTGTAAAGTGTGCCTCAAGGAACCATGAGGGGTAGACAGGCTCTCGTGTTTCATCCAGGCAATGGCTTAGTTTTGGATTTCCTAATTTCTAGCCAGAGGTATCAGTTTTTTCAGTTTCGAATTGGTCCAGCTCTATGAATCTGAGCAAAGAACTCGAGTACACTGATGCAGTATTAAAACTGGAGCAATCATGTCCTATTTCCAATTTCAGTGATGAAACACACCTTCCTGTTTCCTGACTTGAGCATTTTTTTACCTTACGAATATTCAGGCTAAGTGGCATGTGAGATGCCAGGTTAATACACCTCATTTACATTTCTAAAGTAAATGTTTAATATTCTAGTGGTCTGAAATTAATTTCCTAAATGTTAATTGACACTATTGAAAATTGCTAAGGGCATATTCAAGACATTTCAAACAATTAACTCAGGATTTGATGGCAAAAAAGCCATTTTACTAATGGTCAAAACCATTGCCATACCTCTTCCCACTTCTAGTAAGAAGTGCTTAGTTTTTTGCTTACTGAAAAAAAAAATCAAGTAAAACTGGTGAAATGTAATCTAAAATTGATAGCCATCTCAAACCTGATTTCTTCTCCTTCACTCAAGGACATACATTACTGATAAGAGGAGTGGAGGCTGTCCAAGTTCCCTTGCCACTCAGCTCATCAATGTCACAAGCACATCATTAAACAATTTAAATAAAAATCTTAAGAAATTTGATTTGCAGCTCCCAGTCCCTGAATGTCCACAGCCCAAGCAGTGGAAAGCAGCCAGAGATGACCCTGCTGCCTGGATTAGGGGTCTCAGGCTCCCCAACCCACAGCTCTAATACTGAGCATCCCAGAAGTACCACTGTCCTCCCTTTGTACCGTTGGTCCCTGCAAGAAAACCATCAGCAACAACCTGCCAACAGGCTAGCAGGAGGTAGAGAAAGGTTTCAGCTGATATTTGCTTTTAACAAGAACTTGTTGAAATAAACTTGTTTCTTTTAAACATTGCTTGGAAGAAAGTCTCTTTATTCAGGTCACCAGCTGATTGCACTCGAAGCTGGAGAAGGTGGCCACAAAGAAAAGAGCATTTAAAACAATTGATGCATCTTGCTGACTCATCCCCCAAAATACCTGAGCTCACTGAGACCAAGCACAGCCCTTTTTGCCCTGGTTAATTACGAAACATTGAATAGAGACACATGGCAGGGTCTGAAATTTACTTACCAAGTTTAGATTAGTGAAAGAATTTATGGTTCTTCAATCCCAAGGAAGATGATATACTTTTTCAAATAACTCAAATTGGCACAGGTCCTGCAGGAAGCCTTTATAAACCCATGTGTTTTAGCAAAGTGAGCAACTATCCTAGCTTAAATTGCTTCCTAAAAAGGAATTTTGGAAGGGGTAAAAAGTTGCTTTTAATTTTAGAAGCCCAGCCTATATCCATAATACTTAAGACTCTAAATACAATAAATCTCACTGAATTTAGTTATCCTTAACTTTACCTTGTTAACAATTGATTATTTATCTGCAAGACAGCATATGGTGTTCCTCTTCCAGTTTGTAGGATAAACTATTACTCTCAGTTCAGATTAATGCTCTACTAATAAGCATTAATTGCATGAAGATGAAGCAGCAGCCCCAATTCAATAGGTGCATCAGGGAAAACGTGTCTCTCTATGAATAAACGGAGAATCACATCATTCCAGAACTGTCACTCCAGCCTTTTTCAGGAGCTCTACACTCACTTAAGTATCCCTTGAGGCAGCAGCCACCACGAGACACGGGATGACGGATGTACCATCTCAAACAGCAAATCCTACTGTGATTTTAATTGAATTACAGCAGCCATTTTATTTTCTGCAGAGCCTCTAGACTTCCAGTGATTCAGCAGTTTATTTCTCAGTACACTAATCCCTCCAAAAAGACAGTTTCTCATTCCTTTTAAGTAGTACTCCTGACAGCAGCTACCTACATCTTTATTGTTTAAGGCTCTCCCCTTTTTTTATTAAATGGTAGTTTATCTCAGACATACTTCTTTTGCTTTTAGACCCTACCACACTTTTATATCCACGAGAAGACTCCGTTTTTTAGTAGCTCAGGAGTTGTCCTTGCAATATACCGTTCCTCTATACCTTTCAGCTGCAGAAATTAAAAAAGGAGACAGAAGAAAGGAAGCCTGAAGCCCAGAGGATAAGTAGCAGACAACGACACCCACCTATAAACATAAGGCAGCTGTGAAGCGTTCTTCACAATATCTGGAAAATACATGTTTACTTTGCTGTTTGCAGGGGACTCCAATAAAACTGCCAACTGGCTATTTTAGTTGCAGAAATATTTGTTAAAAGGGGGGGGAAATGCAAAATAAGTAATAAAGGACTGCAGGACCTGACCCTGCCTAGAGCAGGCAGTGGGGAAGCATCAGCAACTCTATCATTCCATAATGCCTTTGAATCAAGGCTGGTGTATCTTGACCTAGCAATTTAAGCAACAGCTTAAAACTTACTCAGTTTAGCGACTCTTTCTTGTAGTAATGAACAGTTTTAGAATACCATAATAATTGCTTTTGACCATAATCATCCAACAGCCATTAGCTGTTTAGCTCAGAAAATTAATCCTCAAAGGGTGACCCTTATGTCCAAAATATGCTCTCAGTCATGAAGAACGATAGATGAATTATTCCAAGCTAGTCCACAGAACCTCTTTTAGCAGCATTTTATCATCAAAGTTACTTTCCCCTTAATCAAAGGCTAATGCAACATGAAATTCTTAAATACGGGCTGCACCATAAGATAAAGTTAGCAACCTAGAAAAGGCTGGAAAATAGTAATTTGCACACACAAACACAAGATTTAGAACTGCCATCATAACCTGCATCAATCAAAAGCAACGGTGGCTTTAACAGGACTATTTTCAGAGTATATTAAACTTCATGACATCTTAACCTACCTTGTAAGGCCACAATAATCTCTTTACAATATCAAAGAAGTGCAGAAGGGCAGATTTACTTCATGCAGGAATATTCTTTGCATCAGATTTCATAAATAACAGCATCGCTGCCTTATCAGACATTCACTGGTCTTGTTTTCAGCCCCGCACACCCACTCAGGGAACACACACAACACATCTGCATGCATATTGTGGAAGAGAATACACTCTGGAAGTTTTGCAAGAGAAAGTTCTCACTGAAATAAAGCACATCTCGTTGGGCAATAGCTTATCTTCCAAAACCTGCTTCCAAGGGAGAGATGGGCAGGTGCCCATGGCTTTTAACGCAACTTTATTATAAATTTTATTCAAGTATCTGATTGGTGCTTTTGTATTTGTCATATCTCTATGAAAAGTCAAGTCAATAGTACCACATCCTGAATATTATTGTTAATGAAAAATCAAGTAAAATGCTGCCTCTGAATAATTAACTATAACCCAAGGTGTATATATCAAAAAGTTGTCATTTCTTCCTGCTGCAAAATTAGCAAACTATCTCTGAGGTGCAACTTCAAGGAGCTCAGAGACTACTCATCTTTTAAAAAGACACCACTAAATCCACCATAAAATGGCAATTGTGATAATTCATTTTTTCAAATTACTTTGGAACAATTTATTAAGTTTTAATTGTTCAGGCTTTTCCAAGCAGAAGGGAGCATCGTCGGCACCAGAAACCCAAGGAACATAAGATGAGAAGGCATCTAAGGAGAAAGCTGGCAGAGAGCAGAAGGTGCAGAGGGGAAGAAGGGACAGAAGGAAAACAGGAGGTAATAGAGAAGGAAAGGACATAGCAGATCTTCAGGGGAGAATTAAGGAAAGAATAAGAGGACACGGTGGCAGGCACACCTGGCAATAAGGAGCCTAGGAAGAAGATGGATCTTGAGAAGCAGAGGAATGTCTGGAGATAACAAACAACTCCTGTCTTTGAAGGAGCGATCTCAAAGTTACATGTGGCCAGCCCATATCCAAGTAATCCTCTTACACACTGACCCACAGCCCTTCCAACTGAGCCAGTTTCCACCCGTAACGAGTGGCAGTTCTCCAGATTCAAGGAGCCAATAGCCATGAGACACAAACATTCATACACCAAGCAAATGGAAGCCACCACTTCTGTGCTGGACACCAGTGAAGGAAGAATGACCCTACAGTTTCAAAGCAAGCAGTAATTAACTGCTATTCATTATATTCATTATAATTTCCTTTCCCAGAGCTATTACCCAGCACATTCAGTATTCCTGTGCAGTCAAGGACATTTCTCCAGTGCAACTGTACACTGCGTCTGCAGGTAATAATTCTAATTAAAATTACACTTGAAGCCTGGTTGTTGAATACAATGCACAGATGCTACAAGCTTTCTAAGATGACTGTTAGCCTGTAGCTGTTTTAATTAGCTTGACAGGTAATAAAGTAGAACTTTGTAATTATGCCATTATAATGCACAAATGTTTCCTTTCAAATCTGTACTTACTGAGTCACTTCGGTAAACAACAGCCAGTTTTGGTTTAACCAAACAGACTAGAAGCCAAATCCCAAACTTGGCATTCTCTATGCCTCATTTAGGGCTTAGCAAGTTCCACATGCTGCCTAGGACTGTGGCTTAGAAAATCCTTCCCTCCTGAGAAGAAACGTGTGTAAAACCTGACTTTGCAGGTCCCCTACGTGTATTTTTGTCAAGCACCACAATGGGTGCGATTCCTCACTCTCCTAAAAAAGCTTTTTTTTTTTTTGAAAGCACAACATTGGATCTCAACGTATGCAGCTAGCCATGACCCCCATCAGCAAGGGACCAATTTTTAGGCACACACAGTTTGTATAAATTCTCTGCTCGGGATATCAGAGGTTTTGTTTTTTGTTGTTTTGCTTTGTTTTTTTTGTGGTTGTTTTTTTTCCCCAGATTGCTATTCTGACCCCCCCTTCCCATACACCACAGTTGCGGCTTGTGGTCCCCTCATCAGACCTAAACATTACATCAATGAACTTTTAAGCACTTGCATTTGCTAAGTTCTTATCCACACTTAGCTTTTTTGAAATACCACTTCACTACAAATGCCACGCCGGTTATATCACAGAAGTGAGGCATTTAACACAAATTCTGATCACATTTGCGCTAATGAGAAGTGTTTACCAAATAGTTATATTGTTCTGTAAACAGAAAGCAATTTCCATTCTTCTGTCTTTAGTGGTGTCAGCATTTGCAAGCCATTACTAGTATGCATATTGCTGTCTACTCCAGTCCTTCACACTTGCTACCCAGCTGGCATTTAAGGATTTGGAATGCAGAACACAAGTCTGCAGCCTAAAAATAATATCCCAAGATTTGATCCTGCACTTCTTATTCAGGCTCAATTAATCAAGGTTGCCTAACTCTTCAGAAGTACTTTTCATCAGCAGATTGAAAACACTTTCCAAATGAAATGGGTATCACTATCTCCTTTTTTCCTATGGGGAACCTGAAAACGAGATTTCACCTGAGAAACAGCTTTGAGGCTAATTTAGGAGTACTGTCCAAAGGGATGAGGAGTCCATTATTCAAAGTTATCTTTTATATTAAGAAATAAGCTTTTTCCTTCAGACCACTAGAAAGTGATATATCACAAAATTTATCATACTGCCTTTGAAAACCTCACACAAAGATAGCTTTGCAAATTTAAGAAGGTCCAAGCTGAATAAGAATAGTTTATACTTGATCTACACCAGTAATTCCAATTTCACTGTAAACACCACTGAGGAGAAACTTTTGAATTATTCCAGAAGGAAAAGAATGATTAATAAATTAAATATTTTTATCAGAAGGCATCTGCAACCTCTCTGAACTGACAGGGCAATAATGTCTGAAACTAAGAAGGAAGACCACATTTATTTTTTAAATATTTCATTGTAAGCTCTGAAAAAAGTTTTGTTCTCCTTTGAAGATAACTTAGCATAACTCATACTTAGAAGCACATTGTTCAGAGACTGGCTACATGGAAGCCAAACTTGGTGAGACAGTTTTGGGACAAGGCAAAAGCAAGATAGTAGGGATGCAGAAAACAATGCTGCCTTTTCTTGAATTGACCAGAGCCGCACATGTAAAGAGCAAAATATTTCAGATCTAGATTTATGTTTCATACCTGATGTTTTTCCAGAAAAAAGCCCCACAAGAAAATTTCAGGATATACAGGATAAAGCCCACCTCTCAACTAAAAATATTGATTCCTTTGGACAGTCAAGCTGAGATGCCATTAAGACAATTTCAGTTTCAGAAGTGCCACAGGCTTCTTTGTGTAATTCAGCTATGGAGTCAGTCAACTAACGATTAATTAAACACCAATTTTTAAAAACCACATGACAAGAAAAATAAGAGCCAAACCATAAACGCTATGAACAACAAGATACCAACACTGTTTTGTAAAACATTCCTTAAACTATATACATTCTTTCAAACATTGGTGCATTACAAAAAAAAGTTTTCTGAAGGCAAGCTGTTCCATGTAGAATTGCCTAAACGCAATATATATACCCTAAGAACTCACAGGCAGACTTCTGACATTTTTCCAAAAAAGCTAAACAAAACCCACTGTCAATGTGCTAAAAACTAAGGCACAAACAACACAAAGAAAATTTTGACGTTGAATGCAACGATGTTAGGAAAGAAGAGAAATTAATACCACCAACAAATCAAAATTAGTATTAAAAAATTGTTACCTTCTCTAGTGCATGATATGTAGACTTCAGTCAATTTTCCAATATCTGAAAGTAGAAATTCATATGGAAAGTCAGTTATACTGATATTTTACGTCAATAATTAATTCTTATCCATGATAACTTACTTTGCAGAGAAAAGTACTGTCTTTGATTATTTCTAGTTCCCTATTTTCAAAGTACCACAAGATGAAAAGCAGTAAACCAGTCAGACACTCGACAGGATTCTTCCACTGCTTGGTTCGCAGCTTCCCCCTTCCCCACTGAGGTCTCCCTCTCCGAGGCCCCCACCACGATGCACCAGCCCATTGCTCACTGCAGACTCCACACATCACACTGGAGTCCTGCCATTCCACCTGGGTCTAATTGAACCTTATTTTCAACTCTAATGACTTTACTAATGGCTGATAAGCACTTTCATCTGTTAAAGCCTCTCTCAGCAAATCCACATCTTCCTCCACTGCTCAAATTTCTCTTGGTTACCCAAAGCTGGTGTAAATGCCCAGCTTCCCCCCCCGTCACTGCTCACTCAGGCCAGCTCTCAGTTGAGAGCAAACTAACCTAAATTCCAAAGGAAGGTCCAAAGCAGAGCCATTTCTCCAGGAGCTCCAGTACAACCATTAGATCATCCAAACTCCTCCCTAACCAAGTTTTGAAAAGTAGAAAACCGTTGCGAAAAGCTACTCAATACATGTTTTTCATCATATAGCTTCATGTATCCAGTAACTGGCTATCAGACACACAAGATAATACATATGGTAGATGCAGAGATACACTTATCTAACTATAATTGTATGAGCACCATAATCCAGCAAACATATTAAGAAATATAAGCTCTTTTTTTTTTGTGCGCTATCAACACATTCCAGCAAGGAGAGGCACAAGAAAAGTCTGACATATTGGCCTAAAGAAAAGCATTGGTCATCCATTTTCTAACTGAAGGGTTGTAGGCTGTATTCCAACTCAAGATGAAGAAGTTACAACTAGAGGAGACCCCCCTGCTTCTGTTCAAGTCTGTAAATACAGTTACTACTGAACTCCCCCAGGATAGAAAAGGCTTCCACGCCAGTTTTTGCTGTGGGAGATTTGCATGAAGGAATTACATTGCTTTTAAGTGCTATATATTTGTTAAATGAAGCCAAAATATGCCTGTAGACTACCACCATTCAGCAGCTTTTAGTAAGGACTTGGTGCAACATTTCTGAGCCTGGACTCCAGAGTTTCAGCTCACAAAGCAAGAGGAGTCACAGACTGGCTCATCTCTTGGTTTTTGCACAGTGCTCCTTGGCACCCAGATTTGTTGGAAGGAAGAGCTCCTTTCCCATCCAAGAGACCTGATGGGCAACGGGTGGGATCCGGCACCAGCATGGGCAAGATGGTTTGTGGAGGAGCAGGCTTCAAGGAAAGCAGAGCCAGATGGAGCCCCACTGAAGGGAGTACAACGCCAGGTAGAGCGGATAAATATTTGACATTCAGAGCTACGCTAATTAGACATCAAGGAGAAATGAAGGGTTTCATACCAATCAAAATATTACTCTATTTACTGTAACTGTTCAACTTATCACTTCAGTCAGAGAAAGTTTAGGAGAACAACTTGCACAAGTTCAGAAACGCTCCAACACCAACATTGCTACATATTTTTAGACACCTACAAATCCATCCCTTGCTGCTGAAAACAAAGAAAAAAACCCAGCCCTCTAGCTTTTTACTTTGAAAATTCTGATCTTCTCTATACTTTCCTATCCATCTCTAAAGTATCCCTGAGCTTATGTGGGCACATAGAGCAGAGAGCCAAGGCAGAAGAGAGGTTTCTTACAAAACACCTGTCACACAGATCAAACCTCCAGAACAGCATTTGGTTTGGGTTTGTGGTGGTGTGTGTGTTTTTTGTTTTTTTTTTTTAAATCCCTGTCATGCTTGTGTGCATAATTGAGGCAGGGTGGGTTTTTTTGGTACTCGTGTGGGAGACTCTGGATCAAGTCTTCATTTTTCTCTTCCCCCACATTTCCAGTAAAGCACTTACTACTAAGCCTATTACTGCTTTCTTCTGTTGGGGCTGCTCGCACTGGTTAGATTTTCCCTGAAGTAGGACATCTGATCTCCCATAAGCCCATTGAGGGCTTTCGATACCAAGTCATTTTGGGGTAGAAAGAACAGGTTAAAAAAACCATTAGAACTTCTGTCAGCTTCACTGATCAAACCAGCAGCACATTCCTACTCAAATCCTTCAAAAATTTCAGCTTCTAACAACAGAAAGACTTCTGTGCACAACTTCTTAAAACACTTTGCATTGGCAGGGAGATACTGACTTCAACCAGGGAATAGAATGTTTTCAGAATGTTTTATTATCGGTACAGTATTTCATCCCAAAGTAATTGCAAAAGGCTGAACATTGCTCTTCATAGTCATGTGCTGGAGATGGTGATTAAAGTAATTGTACAATATCCTTACAACCAGCACTGAAGCTGGGCTTCTGGGCTTGAAAAACCAAAGGCATTTCAATTATATTTCCCCCAAACATTCAGCAGCCCAAGCAATTTTGCTAAATAAAAATCCTCTCATAGCCTGGAGGGTTTGGCCACAGCTTTCAATCAATTCAAACACACACCTTCATCCCAAGTGAAGAACAGACTGGAACAGGTACTGAGGGAAACAGACAGCACTGTCTCCCCGAGGTGACACCATGGAAGACAGCACACTAAGAACTGAATTTAGCAGCTTCAGTATTTTTTGCGTCCCTTGTCAACAGAAGGCTTTGAAAAAAAACTTCAGAACAGAGATATGAAGTTCTCTCCAAAGGAAAAAGCAACAACGCTCTTTTAATGTGGCTCCCCAGTTGCCACTCCAGTTGTTCTGGAAGCTGTAACTTCCAAGAAAGCTAAAAAGAAATTCAGTTTTGTGCAACCCTCATTTCAAGTAAAAGAACAGCACATCCTTCAAGGAAAAAAAAAAAAATCACTTATGGCTAGAAAATAAAAATAGAGAGGCACCACTTCATTTCACAGAAATACTGTATAATTGGACTAAAAAAAAAAATAAAAATCTGCTTTTCAGGTAGAAGCAGCTCTTTGGGAGCTGGCAACTGGGAGTACTGATGAGAGCCTGAAGAAGAGTTGATCTCATCTGCTGCCAGCAGAAATCCATACGTTACACCCCGAGTTGGTATTGACACAGTAATGCAGACTGAGCTGAAAGAAGCTATCCCACAGAAAGCTGAGGTGTGTTTTCCGCCTGGAAATTTATTAGCATAATATGCAAATACTGACATTCCTAATGCATCTTTCCTCCGAGTACCTATGCGAGATACGCCTGCAGAGCAAGGGTGATGGTATTTCTCCATGGGAGGAAATCAAACCTGGTTGATGGCAGGAACATTGCTGATACATCAGGCTCTTAATCGTCAAAGCAAAATTTTTTCCCCTTGGACACCTCAAACACGCAACAACTCATTTGCTAATGTTTTTTTCATCTTTTTACTGTCCCTAGTTCTATTCTGGGCTGAGGTTTATCAAGCTCGCCTACTCTGGCACTGTTTCCTACTGCCTGCCAAACCATAGGCTAGCCTTGTCCTGTCTCCCAAACTCACTGTTTTTAAGAAAGCTTAAATAAGGAAACTACGAGGCTCTGCATCTCTCTGCTTCGCTCCAGTCTCAAATAAGACATTCCAGAAGCCTTCAGACTGCAGATTAGTCTTTATCTGAAACTCTCCATATACTCTTTAAGAGCTTTCCCTGCTTCTTTTTCCACGATACGAACTTCATACCCTTCAAACATTTCACCTTCTATAAACACAACGTTGGCACTTCGCAACAAGCCAAAGAAATGTGAGAACCACAAGCCTGTGAGCCTATGGGCTTATTAACAGAGGTTATTAAATAATCAAGTGCATCAGAAACCTGCTTTTGGTGATTTTTTTTTTGTTTCCTCCAGTCCTACTGGCTTTCACAAGGAAGGGTGTTCCCTGCCACTGCTCCTACTGCTGTCCCTATTCCTGCTCCTGTAGCAAAGCTCATCAAAAACAGAGCCCCGGAGGACACTAACTCTGAAACATCTCCCAGTTTTACAACTCTATCAACAGAAGAACAGCAAAGATGCTACCAAGCACTGGCCATGTCATTTCCCCACCGAGGCACAGGTCTCACCCAGCAGCAACCTATGCTTTAGTTGGCAGACCTTCCTCGGTAAGGTTGGAATCCTTGGCTTGCCTCCTTGTTCCCAAATTCAAACATTGTTATTAACACAATGGATTGATTGCGGGAGCTAAAGGGGGAAGACACAGTTTTCTGAAGCCGAAATACAAATCCAGTAGGCATTTGTCACAGAAGCATTTCCTGCGTATTTAAACACTGTTTAGTGAGTCAGCCAAAAAGCCTTTTCCAAGTGTAATCTATCTCATGGAGGAAAAGCTCAAAAAGCCTAATCACCCTCATAGCAATCACAAGGTTTGATAGGTTTAACTTCCAAGTAAAAATGCTGTCAAAATAGAGATCCCATGTGGTTTATTATAACAAAAAAAAGGTGAAAATTAAGTATTTCAAAGTGTTATTTTGAGGTAGCAAAATACCTTGGTCTCATCAAGTGGGGATGAGCATTACACATTTATATTGGATTTTTAGGCTTTACAATGCCATTTGTTTGATGTCATTTGCTTCCCAAATGAAAAGAACATTGACCTGCATGACTGCATATTGATAATAAAATAATCTTTAGACACCAGAATTCTTTAGAGACATTGTCAAAGAAATCTCGAAAGTGATTCACCAGCTGGCTCATAAATTGAACTTGTAAGATATATAACCCTTAAAATTGTCTTCTATTACTTAAAATGAGCTTCCCTGCTCCATCAGAACAGGCGCAGAGCAACTGCTTACTGACTGTATGCAGGGAAGAGGCATCTCTTTGAAAGGGATTTCAAAGCTATTTTCCCAGCTGAAAAGTCTACGTATCAGTCAAAAGCCCAGAATAACGACAGGAGACTGCATTCAGAGAGGATGATGTGTTCATCACCCTTCTATTTTAAAGGCAAAGTAATGAAATGCAGTACATTGTTTTGTATTGTCCAAAGCGATACTCTAGTCTCTCCAAACTGCTGATTAAGAGATCTTTTGCTCATTTGCATATAGTGCATCAACCCGGCCACTTACCAAAGGTTATTTTAACTGAATGTGTCAGGCTTTGATGACACAAAGGAAAAATTCACTTCAGATACAGTTTTTTTTTTTTAACATGTGTTTTCATTACTAAGATATGACAGATCTTTGCAGTCCACTACAGCTTATTTCCAAGCAACAGAAGGGGATGGGTTCTACCAGCTCCTCACTAAGGAAACAACCCCATTTTATCCTCACTGTAAGCTGCAGATTTGTGACGTTCTTAATTTTTAATGAGGTGTCAAGAGCCTATCTAGTAGCTCTAATGCTGTACAAGACCCGAGTCTTAATCCTCCTCCCCAGGGAACGGAGGTTGCATCACCTCTCCAAGCTCTCACTAGCCCACGAGCCACACAGGTAGCCCTGAAAAGAGTCCACCACAGCTTTACAAGAACAGAGGGGATCTTCTAATACCTTTGGACTTTCTTTTCAAGTTTCTACTTGGCCAAAAGCCTGCCTCGGCTGAAGGACACAGCGCAAAGGATATTGTTCAATGTCACATCCGAGTGATTCTTTGCATGAAAGAGCAGGCAGAAGTTAACAGGCTATACCTACCGGGGAAGGGAGGGGACCATTAGTTCCCCTTCATTTCTTGTTCCTATCACTCTCTTATATTAAATCTTTTCTTACTGGGATTGAAGTGCCAGAAGCGAAAATTATAAGAGATCAGAAATACCTCTAATCACTTGTAACCAATTACAAAATACCAACTAAGAAAGGTCAGGGATAAAAAAAATAAATCAGGTACAGAGTAATTAATGTCTACACAACTTGTAATAATTTGCAACCTTGATGGTTAATTTCACATGTTTTACCATTCAGTTTTTATTTGAGGTGACAATTTAGTGCTTATTTGCAAGCTAAGGTATGTATCACATAGTCCTCTGATTGCTGGAAATGAAGGCCTTAAATATTTACTGTTAGTAAAGCATTTTAAACTTTTAGCAACATAATCTTCTAATACTCAGCAGTGAGATTTTTATGACCTTCTGTGTCGAAGAATAATCTTCTGCAACAAGATAAAATGGATGTACGCCCACAGTCTCTCCTTGCTAGAGCTACAGCTCCATCACCATTAAATTGTTTGTTTTTCTTCTTTTTAATTTGTTCCTTGTCCTTGCAAGCCAGAAGACATTTCAGATCGCCCACATACTCCCTCAACACCATGTTCTCCAAAAAAACAAGGTCTTTTGCTTTCTAAGTTTTTTTTTTTTTAAAAAAATTTGCTAAGTTGCATAACTGGGTCACACAGTGCAGAGATACACAAAGTCTGCAGAAGGCTTTGAAGTTAAACACGTCCAACGCCAAACACAAAATAGACACCTCCTGGTGCTCATCCCCATTCTTTTACATAAAAAAGCAACAGTACAAATAAGATATTTAACTTCATATTGGTGCATTCGACCAACACAGATCAAGGTTAGATGAACAGAAGACGTGAGGCTGACACCACAAAATAAGTAAATACATAATAATCGAGCCAGCAACATTGAACTAGGAAGTCCTCATTGGCTTTGCAGGTTGCCACCATGAACTGTGGGGTGTCTGGTGTGGGAAGCACACAACCAGGGTGAGCCTGCTCATCTCAAGGGTGCCTCAACAAAACAAGTAGCATTTGTTTTTAATTTTTTTTAAAAACCTATTGCTTTCTGAAATCTTGGGGAACAAAGGGATGGACTTGAAGTTCCAATAGTCCCCGCAACGTTGTATTTCTATTTATTAATGCTCTGAAAAATTGGTAGAGGAGCATTAACATGCTACTCATGCTCTTGGAGGCTCACTCACAGCACAGGATGAAACTAGGAGAGTGGCGTACTCGAAGGGCAGTACCCAGTGGGGAAGCTGTGGCTACCTAAGGAAATGGCTCTAGTTCTACTGCCTTGAGAAAAAACTCGTTATTAAAAATGCTGAATTGTAGCTAAAAAGATTGATTATACAACAGATCTGCGAGACAATTGATTTAGAAAGACCTGGGTGCCACCAGGGAAAGCCAGTGGCAATACCCACAAAAGCCACCTTGACCTTAACAGCCAGCTACAAAAGTTGTTTATATACAGTATTTGGAGAACATGAACTACCAATAGTTTCCAGTCTTATTATTCAGCAAAGAACTATAAAAAGATTTTTTTTTTACCTTACTCTGTCTACTCTAAGCAGTATACAGCAAGAAAAGCAAGTAAGTGCAATAAAATTCATAGCACACATGGCAACAGCAAAAGCATCATGAAAACTTCCCAAGTGCAGGAGACCATCATTAGTGACCGGGGTACAATAAATCTCACTTCCCTGGAAACAGCACTCAAGATTTCTTGTTCAGGGCAATTCCATCACTGAGCAGAACCCCATGTTATGAAACTATATCTCAGTCAGAGGTTTCTTCCAAAGGATTCATAAAACACTCAAGAATAATGAAGAACTGATAACAAAATTCAGTCTTAAGTTTTCCAAGATAATTTTCTTCTAAATTATCAGTTTATAGATAGATATAGCTATAGAGAGATATAGTTTATAGATGAGGCTAATTGTTACATCCAAAAGCCTCAGTATTTTGTAGCAGCAGACAGCTAATAAAGGTGAGTAGAAGCAAAATACCCAGGAGCAGGAACAAAACCAGAAAGGCGGGTAGAAGTAATGGAGCAAAAACTTCGTATCTGTAAAAAACTGAAGGAGAAGATGCCATGCAAGGGGCAGAGATAAGACTGTCCTCCATTCAGGACAACTGAAAGCACCATACAAAGACAAAAGTCCAGAAAACCCATTTATTTAGTTTAGTGCCATCTATTTAATGGACAAGTTATATACATTTTTTTTTTTAAAAAAAAAGTACAGAACTTTTTTTTTTAAAAAAGAGGTATAAAAATTGGCAAGTCCTGCACAGCAAGACTAACATACTTTGGAGCAGGAGATTTAAGAGAAGGCCACATACATGTGTCACCAACAACCAGTATACGCTCTAGGTGTAAAATCAGAGGAGCTTGGTGTACAGCAGCAAATTGCTTCCTTCAGATTTCAACTACTTTTGTAACTGCTTTTCCTAAATTTAAACAGAAATGCTAATACACCATGAGCATTTTTCATCCAGCGGCCAGGCTACCTCTTCCCCCTTAACATCCCACTCCTGCAGCAACACCCTGCAAAAGAACTAGGGGATATTTTATCAATATATTCTCTCAGAGTCACTAGGAAAAAAACATAATAATTAAATAAATAAACCCCCCCTCTGTTGCAATGTAATCTGTCCACATTCAGAAGTACAGAAAGCTATTAGTCTGCGTCCTAGTGATACCAAGCCCTTTTCATACAAACAGGAGAACAAGCTCAGCTACCCAGCCTTGACATCTGTCAAAACAGAACAGGTCTCAAGTAGTAATTTATATGAGGAGCTTTATTTCCTCCTCTCCTTCCAGTAGTTCAATTATTGCAGCAGCATCATGAATAAGTGTTATTTCCAGGGAGATTGGAGAAAAAAAGAAAAGGAAATATAATAAGCATAGGATTTGCTTTTAAAATTTTTTAATCTATAAATTACTCTCCTTCCATTCATTGCATTCTAGTGCTGCAAAAATATCTGTTCAACAATTTTCCCCTATTTCAGATTCATCAATTTTGCCATGATGTCCTCTCCATTATTAAGCCCTATTCACCTTAATCACACAATTAGTTTGACTACCTTAATGGATGTACAGGATGCAGGGAAAAAGAAACAACTCGTGCAGCTCTTGCTCCTTATACCTACACCCTGGGTAATCGAAAAGTATTCACGAATTTAGCTATAAAAATCAGTATGTCAGCACTAAGGCTTTGTCATTGTTGACCTAGTTTAACACTGTCATGCCTTCAGGCTCTGTTTTTACATGCAGATAATTTGTGTTATCCTAAGAAGCAGGCCAGGTTTGTTCACGGAGCCCATGGTCCACGTCTCATCAGACGAGCACAACAACATGGCTACTAAAGCTGGTGCAGATGGAAAGAAGGATGAAAAGCTCTTCGATCCCTTTGGAAACAGTTCAATTTTAAATGACAGTGAATATGAAGCCTGATATTTTTCAATTCTTAGCTGCTCAGTTCTTCATAACAGGTATTCCTGACTTGATCCTTTGGCACCTGACACTAAAACTCAAGCAAGAGCTAAGGCCATCCTTCTCTAAAGGGAGCACATTAACAGCGACATGCTTTTCAAAGGCTAATACTCCCAGCAGCTTCATTTTGATGGGGTGACGGTCTCTTAAGCTGATGCAGCCCACGGGGTAGAGGAAGGAGATCAAAGGAAAGGAGCAGGGCTGGAAGGCACAGACGGACCTGCTCAAGGATCACAAATAACCCCACAAGAGCAGACAAAATCCTGTTCGTGAAGGTCAAAACTGGGACTTGGCAACCGTGAATCCCATGAACCAGGATAAAAGACTCAGCCAGCCACACCGTATTTTCAACTGCGTAGGCAGAACACCTCGAAGAGCAAACCTGATCCTGAGCACAGTAAAACATCACCAGACTATGTTTTGATCCCACTGATATTCTGGGGATCTGAGCTGGCTGCAGGAGAGTTACATTACAGCCCTGTCGATAAGGGCAAAGCATCCAGGATCTCAAAAAAAATCCAAAAAACCCCACAACCTGTAAAAAGAAAAGGAAAATTGAAAAAGAAAAGGCTCTGGGGAGACAGCAGAGCCTTCCGTACCTAAAGGGGGCTACAGGACAGATGGGGAGAGACTCTTGATCAGGCAGGGGAGCCATAGGATGAGGGAAAACAATTTTAAACTGAAAGAAGGGAAGATTTATATGAGATCTCAGAAAGAAATTCTTTGCTGTGAGGGTGGTGAGAGCCTGGCCCAGGTTGCCCAGAGAAGCTGTGGCTGCCCCATCCCTGGAGGGGTTCAAGACCAGGTTGGAGGGGGCTTGGAGCAACCTGGTGTGGTGGGAG
>BJBW01016490.1:0-10562 GCA_004320125.1 Scolopax mira
AGAAGTTCCACCTAAAGATGAGGAGGCATTTCTTTACTTTGAGGGTGGCAGAGCCCTGGAAGAGGCTGCCCAGAGAGGTGGTGGAGTCTCCTTCTCTGGAGACATTCAAACCCCGCCTGGATGAGTTCCAGTGGGACCTGCTCTGGGTGGACCTGCTTTGGCAGGGGGTTGGACTCGATGATCTCCAGAGGTCCCCTCCAACCCCATATGATTCTATGAAGGATTTCCAGGGTCTCGGGTGTGTGGTGAAGACAAATGATGATCCCCTGGGCTGGAGTTGTTGCTTGTGACCCAGTGTCCAGGGGATTCTCTCCCTGGGGGATACTGTGGTGGGGATGGGATGTGCTGTGCCCAGCTGGCAACCCCTGGAACAAGAAGCATCCTTGGTGTTCTTGGGGAGCTCAGGAGCAGCCTGGGTTTGCTGCATTGCTGCCTGAATAAAACCAGCTCCAGAAGGGAGACGGGGCTCTGTCTCACAAAGACACAAACTAGGTCAGTGTTGTCAGGTGCCCTCAGCTCTGCTTTGCCTTTGCTTTAAAAAAAAGAAAGAAATCAAAAAAAAAAAAAAGGAAAAGGAAAAAAAAAGAGAGAGGAACTCCCCCTGCCAAAACAATAACTAAAATGCCCCACAAAACCAGTAATGTTTTACAACCCTTTGTATGATGAGTTTTGGTTACTAACATTAGGCCAACTTCCCTTAGTTGCCTCTTGCAGATGCTTTAGGCATCATCCACAGCTCATGATTTCAAGGGGGGGATGTTAAGGAAAAATGATGTGAGAAACCACATGGTTTTGACCAGGCTCCATCCCCAACCTCCCTCCTGGGGGTGCTGCTCCGGCCCTTCCGGGGTGGGTCTGGGCATGTTGTTAACCTCAAAATGACTCATCTGCTGCAAGAAACTCCACAGGGAAAGGTCCCCAAGGGTCTGTAGAGAGCACAACCATGGTGGAATGAGTGCTTGGAGCTGCCATGTGCCTGTGAGCCCCAGGAACCTTGAAGGGAGGAGAAATAACCCCAGGTTTCTCACAAGCAGAGGTATCTCTGTCAAGCCGATGTCCTGCTGGCTTTAAGGTCACTTTTGGGTGGCCAGAGGGTGTTCAGGCACTGCTGAGAAGGTGCTGGTACCAAACCCCTTTGGCAGTTGCAGTTAGGACACTGGTGTAGGACTGGGACTGGGACTGAGACTTTTGGGTTTCTCCCATGGGAACGCGGTATTGGTGCAGCTCGCACTTTGGGAAGGAAAATGTTATTTATCCCGCCTTGCACAAGGAGAGGCAGAAGGTGCTGAGCAGGGCAGAATCAGGCTGCTGTTTTCTATCATCTGTTACTGATATTTTTTTAATGATTTTTAATTATTTTAGTTATATATATAGATACATATATAGAATTTTCTTCATCCGCAGTGGTTATACTAATAAAATACAGTCATGAATTATAAGGGAGATTCAGGAGAGGTGACAGGAAAGCTTCCTAACAGGCAGAGCAATGAAATTCTGGCCTTTGGCAAGTTGAAGCATCTCCATCCCTTGGGGCCAAAGAAATTTACTCAAAACAAAAATAAATTAAAACGATCTGGAAGTAAAGGAAATTTAGCCCTGGGGAATAGGAACAGGCTAAACAATCTTTTCTAGTCCCAGCAGGCTGATTTCTGTGATATTTATAGGATGTTTTGTATTTTAAAGGAAAAAATTGGAGCCAGATCATGCTGATTATTGCAAAATGTTAGCTGCTGTTTGTGGAAGAGCCTGTCATGGAAAGGAGGGGAAGAGCTGGTGTCTGAGCCAGCCCGACACAGGAAAAAGTGTGTGGAATTTAGCATTTAAAGTAATTCCACGCTGTGGGGAAGCAACCAAAGAGCCTTGTATGAAGGAAATATTGAATATTTCCGAGCGCCTCCCTTCTTCCCCTCTCTTCTGAATATTAGAAATTAATAATAGCTGAGGATGCTGTTTGATGACAGCGATTTGGGTTATGGGATGGGGAGTGAGTAAATCCAGGTGGGTTTTTCCCCCGTGTGCCAAAATTCCATGAGCTCCTCTCCTTCCCGGGAGCGATATGGAGGTTCAGCCCCGGGGTGGGTCTGCTGGTGTCCTCCTGGGGCTGATGGTGTGTCTTCAGCCCTGAAGTCTCTTCAGCATCCTCAGCAAACCCCTGTTCTATGGGGGCATGGAAGTAGAGAGCATGTGGCTCTTCGGGGGTGAAGGGTCCCTGAGGGGTGGGTGCTCAGAGGGGACTCGGGGAACTCAGAGAGCTCAGGGGCTCTCTTCACCCTGTGTTTCAGGCTGGATGTGGCCAGGCCATGGCACAGCTGGAGCTGCTGTGGGCGGCCGCCGCACTGATGCTGCTCGGGGCCACCATCAGCCTCTGCGTCAAGTGCCAGCTCTCTGGTAAGGTCCTTCCTGTGCTGGGCTGGGCTTGGTGGGAGCGGGGTGTCACACTGGGCAGATTCTTTCCTCTTGGGATGTCCCCTCCAGTGGGTTTGGTGCTGCTGGGCCATGGAGAGCTTTGCCCTCGTGGGATACTCCCAGCAGGTTGAGCTGGGAAGGGTCTCTGGGGAGTGACTGTGGGGGGGGAAGGAGCCCCAGACCTTGCAGCACCCCTTCCTCTGGGGTGCTTCCCAGCCCCACGGACTGCAGACCCTTCTCCATGGGCACCGTGGTGAGTGGCTTTGGGATGTTCCACCCAGGAGAAGCATCTCTGGATGTACACATCCTGCAGAGGCTCTGGGGCAGACAGGCATGGAATGTATAACATATATATATATATTAAATACAAAGGGAGTGGGGCGAGTACCCATCCCAGTGGGGGGTCAGGCCCACCTCTGAGAGCAGGGTGGGGTTTTAGGAATGGTGTGCTTGCTTTGTGGTATTGATAATTACTGAGCTTTGGACGTGGTTTTAAAAAACAAATCAAAACCTTATTGCAAGTGCTGATCGCCTCTGAAGTCCTCTCGTGCTCCCGGTTGAAGACGTTTTGTGAATGTGTTTTATGAATTCCCAAATCGTCCTTTTCTAAGAGCTTTTTTTGCCTCTTGTCTTTCAGCTGCCAAGCGAGAGAAGCAGCCGAGCGAGCGGAGGAGCCTGTAAGTTGCCTTTCACAACCACGTTTCTTCCCCAAACAGCTCGCCCGGGTGAGACCTTGGTCAGGGCCAGACCCGCTCCACCCCTCACAGCTGAAATCTGGATTTATATAAATAAAATAACCCCAGAACGGGACAAGCAGGACTGCATTCCCCAGCCCAGGGTGTTGCTGAAAGGGTTAATGCTTTTAGAAAGAATAATCCAAAATGAAACTGAAGCATCTGAGCATGATGCCTGTGAGTCATTAGCCAGTTGGAAAAATGTCTGGGAGAATTGGAAGGGCAAGTCCTTATCCCAACCCATCGTGCCCCATCCCAACAGGTGAGGTAGAGAGGTTGGTAACTCCATAAAGGAGACCCTGCCCTTGGCTGGTGCTGGTGGGACCCTGGGCCAGAGGAACCACCGACCCACAGCACCGGCAGCGAAGGAAATGCATTTCACACACACACACGCCCCCCCAATTTCCTTCAGCAACAGACAAACCACAGCTAAATTATATTTTAAAAAACCCAAAACAAAACAAAAGCTGGCTTGTAACCTTTGATACAGGAGAAAACATGGTGCAAAGGGGATCTGTGAAGGGTTCCATGGGGTCGGGGTGTTCCCTTCTACCCCGCTTGCCTGGGGCCAGGGAAGGGCTTTGGTGTTGGCCATTGGAGAACCCATGGAAAAGCCAACCCAGGCTCCGTCCCCAATGGCCTCGCGCTGAATTGTCCCCATTTCTTGAGATTTATACCTGGGTTGGGTGGTTTGACTTCAGACTTGTGGTATCGTGTGTTCTTTTTTGAGATTGTTTTGGATTAATTTGGGTCTTTAGTGAGCAAAGTGATTTAACTCGATATTTGCAGGCTTTGTGGTGAGGTCTCTTGCCTGTCGCCTCATCTCCCCACCAGCCTTGAGCCATGAATAGCAGTTTTAGATGCGGGGGTGACCCAAATGAAAGGGGAAGGGGAAAAGAGAGGCTTTCAGGCTCCCAAAATCGGGGTCAGTAAGTGCCCGTGGTCACCTGCTGTAGAAGAGTGGTTGAATCCTCTCATGCTTTGAAGAGCAGCTCTCCCGCAAACTAAAAAGTAACGAGGTTATGGATATATATGCTATTTTTATTGGTGATCACATATGTTATTTTTCTCAGGTGGATGTTAGGGGATGTTGGGGGGGCAGGGACAGCAGTGGAGGTGAAGCAGTGGGGCCTGAGGCCGTTTCATGGGTGAACACCCAGTTTTTTGTGGGTGAAAATGCTCTTCTGGTCTTAACTGTTGCATCACTGTTAGAATAAGGATTATCCTGAATGTCTTCCTCATCCCTGGGTCCTTCCCTGAGCTGATGCTGGCCGCTCTGCCAGTGGTCCATAAGCACATCTTGACGTTAAAGGGCCAAAGAGGAGTCTGGGGAAACGTGCTCCCCCACTCGTGTGGGTCCTGCCTGATGCACCTCGGCATTTCCCAAGCCCAGGGTGGAGGCTGCGCTCCCTTCCCTCTGCTCACCACACAGAGACCTCTCTGCGATCTGTTTGCCTTGGCACAGACCCCAAAATTCAGCTGAGGTTGTGCCTCTCTTTTTTTCCCAGGCATGAAAGCCAGCAGAGGTTTGAGGTGATCCGATCCTATTCCAGTGAGTACGAACACTTCCCGGGGCTCCTACGTGGCGGGGCTGGGGGTCCTGTGTGAATAGAATGGGGTGAAATTTAAAATAAAAGGGTGACCTGGAAGCCCCGCTGTGAAATTGTATTCGACCGAGATGTCAAAGCCACCGTAGGCGCTTCTAGAGATGCGAATTCTGAGCTCTAGGAAAAAAATCTCCCTTTGCACTGAAAATAAATCCCCAAAGCCATGTCATTGAACTGCAAGAGCTCGGTAACTCGGGCTCTTCAAACAACCCCTGTGAAAACAGCAGTGAACCCGAATCGATGGGGGTGACTCATTTATCATCACCTTCTTGCTGCTTCCTGCAGCAAGTCGGGTTTGGTGCTGACCTTTTGATTTTTATCCTGAAATGAGCTGCTGACGGGGTCTGTATTAAATGTCACCGTCTGCAGACGGGCTCCGCGGGGCTGTTCCTCTCCCTGGGACCAGGCTCGGCCCCACAAACCCCACCACGAGCCTTTGCTTCAGTCCAGCCTGACCAAAGCTCACGACCTTACCAGGGCATCTCGCGGTGCAGAGAGAGTCTCACAAAACAAATGGGTTTGGGGTAGAATAGGAAATAAATCAGCAGTTGGGACTGTTAGGACAGTAGCTTCCTCCGCTGTGTGTTTGCTTGCTCTGTGGTCTGCACAAACACCAGCTTTCCCTCTGTTTATAGTTTCCCATTTGGGCCATTTATGTACTTTGAGTGAATGATTTGGAAGCTGGTTTGGGATGCATAAGAAAAATGGCAATCCTGGAAAAATGGGAAACCTGGGAATCCTCTCTGGTGGATGCCCTGCTGCTGCTGTAATCGTTAACATCTCGTTTTGTTCTTGGTGCCAGCTGCGACCCGAAGGCTGGATCAAATTAAGGAAACTGCAAACTCATCAATAGCAAGGTAGGTTAAAAAAAAAACCTAACAAAACCTAGCTGTGGAGCCAAGGTTGGATGAAGTTCATGCAACATATGGGGATGTTTGGGATTTGGGATTGGGATTTGGACCCTATAGATGTGGCTTGGGGTATACTTAGAATCATGGAGTATTTTGGGTTGGAAAGGACCTTTAAAGGTCATCTCGTGTCCCCCCCCCCAATAATCAGGGACATCTTCAGCTTGGTCAAGTTGCTTAATTTATTGATGGTCAACAACTTCAGTGACTTCAGAGTTTTTCTGGATTTTCTTGTTTCTGACTGCATTCTACTGGCAACCATTTAAATCGAACCCAAGGAAACGAGCTGTGACTGTCCATAATAGGTACATCACGAAAAAGAAATGACCAGTCTTTGCTTACAAGCAGTTTGACCTGAGAAATCCCCTTCTCCCCTTCCCCAAAACACCCAAGAACTACACGGCCACAATAACTCTGCTGCAATATTCAGGCATAGATATTCCCATTTGGGGATTTGACCCAAAATTCTTCATTCCCTCTTTGCTTGATGTGTTTCGTGCATAAAGTCACGGGGACGTTTCACAGATGATCCTTCTGTCTTTGTCATTGCTGTGGTCTGTAACCCCTGGTAGGGTTTGCTCCGACCTGGGATTTTCAGGAATTTTCTCTCTTTCAGGAAAACCACAGAGGAGCCCGGTGCCTCCTGCCACGCTGGATACAGTGAGCATCCCCCCCTGATGGGCACTGGTTCAGTGCTCTCCCCATCCCCGCAGCCATGGGGGAAGCAAAATTTATAAATGGGGATGCTGCAAATCTTAGCTCGTTCGTGTGGGTGCCAGCTGGGAGCTCCCACTGGTTTTGGGAAGATGGAGCCCCAAAGAAGCTGGTTACTCGCTGCTGGGACCCCAGGAAGGCAGGGCGGGGGGTTATACTGGAAACAAGCTGGGTGAGGATAAAATTAACTGCTGCTATTAACACCTGCTCAAAGTTTGTGGCTGGTCTGCCCAGAGATGCTTAATCATGGAATGGTTTGGGTTGGAAGGGACCTTAAAGAGCATCCAGTCCCGTTCCCTGCCCTGGGCAGGGACACCTCCCANNGCCAGGCTCTCACCACCCTCACATCAAAGAATTTCTTCCTGAGATCTCATCTCAATCTCCCCTCTTTCAGTTTAAAACCATTCCCCTTCGTCCTATGCCTCCCCTCCCTGATCCAGAGTCCCTCCCCAGCTTCCCTGGAGCCCCTTTAGGGATTAGAAGGGGCTCTAAGGAGCCTTCTCTTCTCCAGGCTGAACCCCCCCCCAACTCTCTCAGCCTGTCCTCACAGCAGAGGGACTCCAGTCCTCCCAACATCTCTGTGGCCTCCAACAGGTCCATGTCCTTCTTGCGTTGGGGACCCCAGAGCTGGAGAACTTAAGATCCTTGGGAACTAGCCTGGGTCCGAGTTTAAAATCCGGTGCTCGTGCCTCTGTGGTTCACCCATCCCAGTTAGAGCCAGAGGGCCAGAGTATTTCCAGTATCATCCCTGGCTGTCCCAGAGCCTCTGCCCTGGGGTGTCCAACCTTGCAGCTGTGTCCCCTGGCCCTAGGCTGAGCAGGGCAGAGCAGTGATGCCGAAAGAGTTGGTGGCTCCATCATCGGATGGTTCCCGTGGCTCTGCCTGAGCCTGAGTGTAACATGTCCCTCTGCTTTCCCCAGGGAGCAGGAGCGAGCCCAGGTACCAGAATTTCCTGACAGGTAAAAGCTGGGGCCTTGCACCCGGGGGTGTGGGGAGGGAGGGAGGGAGGGAGGGCTGCTGGGGGGGCAATGGGATGTTACCAGGGATGAGAGACAACACTGCAGCTGGTGGAGCTCTGGCTTGGTTAATTTTGTGATTGCTCCATAAGCCGTGTGCTGACCTGGTTAACGGTCAGAGCAGAGGGGGACGGGATGCTCGGGAGCCCCCAGCTCCCTCCCGGGGCAGCATGAGTCTGTGCTCACCCTAAGAGGATTAGTGGTGTGTGGGGATGTGACTCTCCTTTCCCAAACCCGGGAGGATATTCCCCATCTCCCTGCCAGCTGGCAGGATCTGCCCTGGAGAAGTGGTGAGCCCTGGTTTTTCTCAGGGCCCGGGGGTGGAAGGGGGCTGCCTCCCCCTGCTCCAGCCTCCCCTGTGGCTCTGCTTGTGCCGGGGTGTTCTGGCTGCTGGGGACATCTGCTGTGGCTGTGCTGGGGGACTCCTCTGGCTGTGCTTGGGGATGGTGGTTTGAGTTCACGCAATGGCGTGGTGGGCTGATGGGAACCCCTTTGTGCTTGCAGAGGACTGTCTGCGAGGGGACGCTGCCTACGTGTAAGTAGCAGGTTGCTGCCCGTGGGCACCATCCAGCAGAGCTATACTGGTCCCAGTGTGGTCACTGGGAAGCCCCAAGGCTGTCAGGAGGAGCTAACGACGGCTCTTCTTCTCGCAGGGAGCCCATATCTCTGGATTACTACAACTGTGTCAGGTTCTCCACACCACCCAATGGTAAGGTTCTACATGAACAAGACAGGGTTCTTCTCCAGCCACCACCCCGGCTCTTCCAGGCTCCTGGGAGCCCAGGAGGCTTTTCTTGTTTGGCTCTCTGCATTATTGCCACATGGCCTGTGGGTCCAGGAGACACGTTCATTAAGGGATGTAGTGGAGCCCTGGGGCTCAAAGGATGCCCAAGCCCTAATCTGTCCATCCCCTGGCTATAAACAGGACAGCCCAAATATATCCACGGCTCCAACTGCACAAAACGCTTTGTTCTTGCTCTGTTTCTGTTGCTCGGGGTAATGAGGCTGTTTTCCTGCTTGTAGCCCATCTGGTTTGGGTGAGCGGAGGTTGCAGCTCCATGGGGTCCTGTCCAGACACGTGGGAAAGGGCATGTCCTTGTCCAGGAGCTTTTTAACAGAGGGACACCTTCAAATATTTCATGTGCTTGGTTTATAGGCTAGTGAATGAAGGTGGGTGAAATACACTGCTCTGTTCAAATGCATCTTTTCAGCGCAAATATTGCATCTATGGAATGTTTTTACCTCCCTGGGTCCTCAGTAATTTTCTGTGTTGACTCAGGCAACAATTTTTTTTTTTATCTAAAATGAGTTTAAAAACATGAATTCAATTTTTTATTTAAAGAGACTGGAAAAAAAAGAAGAAATATCTTGCTTACAAAAAAAAAAAATCATATTATTTAAAAAAGAAAAAGGATGGGGAAAAAAGAGAGAAAGAGAAGCTTAAAGCACCTGCACTCAGTGCCTCTGCCCTTCGGTGAGGCTTTGGAGAAGCCCTGGAGAAGCCCTGGAGAAGCAGGGTGGGCAGCAGCTTCTGCTCTCTGCAGGTTCTTCCAGCTCTACCAGTGTGACCACACCGACTGTCGGGTGTCAGCATTGGTGGGTGCAGGTTTTGAGGTCAGCAATATCATCCAGAGAGCTGAAATAACCATTTTAATTTTTTTTTTTAATTATTATTTTAAGCAGATTTTCGTTCCATTTGCTAATAGGTTTGTGTACTGGGCTCAGACAGATGTTGTGCTTGGACTGGGCTCAGTTACTTCCCAGAAACTGAGAATAAGCCCAAGAAGGCACCACAGTCACAAGCTTAATGCTCAGTGGGAAGGAAAACCCCCTCCCAACTGCTACCCTGGGCTGGGAGCCTGGGCATTCACTTCTTGCTGGAGCTGGCCCTCCCCCTGTTCTCCTCAGGGGCTGCTATAGGGCTAGTAATTATGCTTAAGAGCTTCTATTCCTATTCTCCTATAAGAGAAGTCATGGTCCCTCAGGATTGGCTTTGGCTGCTCACCCTTGGGTGGCTCCATGGCTGGAGAGACTCAGTCAACACCCTATGGCATCGATGACGGTCCTCCTGTGGGGCAGTGGTGGCCCTGTTTGACTGTGCTGGGCATGCCTCATCCCTGGGTCAGTGCAGGCTGTCACCAAGATTGATAATTTTTAGCTAATGTGCATTTTGTTGTGGGAAACAGGCGCTGAGGGGTTTTCCCAGGTCACCTTTGCTTCCTAAGCCCTTTTTCCCCCCACCTCTTTCTTCTCTCCGCCAGAGAAAGAGGAGGATTCCCATTCCTATCAAAACGTCATCATTGGAGTGTCTCAGGGCTTTGATCCAGGTAGGTGTGTTGCTGTCATGGTCTCTGTGTGTTTCACAAACGTTTCTGGAAACGTAGAGAGGGACAGAGACCTGCCCAGGAGAGGGAAACCCCCCTCGTCTGTAGGCTCAGCTCTTCCCATCAGCTCCGTGGTGGAGCCGAGGGGCAGGGGCTGCCACAGGCACAAAGGAGACGTGGAGCATCTCCCTTTTCTGCAGGAAAATGCACACAGTGATACCTCACCAACCAAGAGCTCACCTCTGAGCCAATCCCTTTGATTAGGAGCTTTGGGGTCTGCATTGCTTCTCCAGGTCTTTTCCTGTCGTTGCTGCCAAGACTGATCATGGTTTGAGCTCCCACCCTGCACAGGCCAAGAAGGCTGCAGGCTTGGGCCACTGAAGGACGATGCTGGACCACAGTGTCTGCTTAAGAGCCTCCAGCTTCTGTCCTGGGATGTTGCAATCAAAATAGGAAGTCATGATGGTTTCCTTCAGCAAATTCACACAAGGCTGCCAAAGCCTGCCCTGCTCCTGCCCGGCTTTGTACGGAGCAGGCAGGGGCAGCAGGGACCATGCACCAGGACAGGTTGGGGGCTGACCTGCTGGAGAGCGGCTCTGAGGAGAAAGACCTGGGAGTGCTGGTGGACAATAGGATGACCATGAGCCAGCAATGGGCCCTCATAGCCAAGAAGGCCAATGGCATCCTGGGGGGCATCAGAAGAGTGTGACCAGCAGGTCAAGAGTGGTTATTCTGCCCCTCTGCTCTGCCCTGGTGAGGCACCAGCTGGAGCACTGGGACCAGTTCTGGGCTCCCCAGTTCAAGAAGAAGAAGCAACTGCTGGAGAGGGGACAGCAGAGGGCTACAAAGATGA
>BJBW01016491.1:0-19777 GCA_004320125.1 Scolopax mira
CCCAAGATTATTGGTTTGTGGTAGGGTGCTGTGTGGGTGGGTGATGGTTTTGGTTTGGTTATTGTTGTTGGGTGTTGTGTGTGGTTTTTTTGTGGGTTGTGTTTTTGTTATGTTTTTTTTTTTGGTTTTTTTTTCTTTGTGGTTGGACTCGATGATCTCCGAGGTCCCTTCCAACCACTACAATTCTGTGATTCTGTGATTCTGTGAACATGTTCCAGTGTCTCACCACCCTCATACTAAAGATCTTCTTCCTAATATCTAATCTAAGTCTAGCGTCTTCAGTTTAAAATCATTACCCCTCGTACTCTGACCACACTCCCTGATAAAAAGTTGCTCCCCATCTCTCCTGTAGGCTCCCTTTAAGCACTGAAAAATTGCTGTAAAGTCTCCTCAGCGCTTTCTCTTCTACAGGCTGAACAACGACTCTCTCAGCCTGTCGTCAGGTGCTCCAGCCCTCTGATTATCTTTATGGCAGTCCTCTGGACTTGCTCCAAAGGTCCATGTCCTTCTTATGTTGGGACCCCCAGAAGTGGATGCAGTACTCCAGGTGGGGTCTCACCAGAGTGAAGTAGAGGGGCAGAATCATCTCCCTTGACCTGCTGGCCATGCTTCTTGATGCAGCCCAGGATGTGGTTGGCTTTCTGGGTTGAGAGTGCACATTGCTGGCTCATTAACCAACACCACCAAGTCCTCTTCAGGGCTTCTTTTAATCCATTCTCCAGTCTGTATTTGTGCTTCGGATTGCCAGGTGCAGGATCTTGCACTTGGCTGTGTTGAATTTCATGCGGTTTTCACAGGCCCACCTCTCTTGCCTGTCCAGGTCCCTCTGGATGATATACTTTCCCTCCAGCATGTCAGTCACGCCACACAGCTTGGTGTCATCAGCACACTTTCTGAGGGTGCATTCAATCCTGCCATCCATGTTCCCAACTAAGATGTTTAGTAGCATCAGTTCCAGTACTGAATCCTGAGGACCACTACTTATCACTGCTTGCCACTTGGACATTGCCATTGACTGCAACTCTTTAAGTGTGACCATCCACCCAATTTCCTGTCCATTGAGTGATCTGTCCATCAGATCCATGTCTCTCCAATTTAGAGACAAGGATGTTGTGCGGGATGAGCTCACGAAGTTCATATGTTCATGAAGTTCATGAAGTTCCATATTGTCCAAGGAAAGATTAGGAAGAACACCTGGACTCCTTGAATACTATGAGAGAGTGACTTTCTCTGTTGGCTGGTAGTGGAGCTAGTAGGAGAAACCCAAACACTGGGGGTCCCCTCCTATTATGATCTCTCTCTGCTAGGTTATTTTGCAGCATGAAAACAAAGCTGTACAGGAGGCAAGAATGTTTTTACATTTCAATACCATAGTATCTTTTGTCTAACATACCTTGTTTAATCAAAGTTTAAAAATTTGTCTTTCTCCAAATCTCTGAAGATGCAAAACTACCACTCAAGCTGCAGAGAAAATTATGAACAGTAGCTATCGCTCAATGAGAATATGTCAGACCAGACATTGGAGAGAGCTTTTTATGACCTACTGGTATCTAATAAATATGTTTGGAAACTAGACAATTTAGAGACCAATTATGTAAGTACTTTTCATAAAAATATGTATATCTCAACCTCTGAAGGACACTCGCAAAAACAGAGATCTTTGTTTCTTTGGTCATCAGCTTTCGCTCTTCATATTTCCATAGCCAGCCACAGACTTCAAATTTGTTTCTGTGAAGATGAGGCTTAAATACAAAATAAGGAAGGATGATAAAATATGAAACATACATATGCATGACAGTTTCCTGGGTGGCAGGTGTCACAAGCTGCTGAAGATTAAATTGTTGCTTGACAGAAGGCCTGTGGTCTTCTAGGAGGTATTGTCCCTTGACTTGCAGAAAAAGTGTTTTCATTTAACATGCTGGACCTATTTTCACATTCAGTCTGATGTCCCCAGTTTCTTTTTACCCTTTCTTTTTCTTTTTCTTTTTCTTTTTCTTTTTCTTTTTCTTTTTCTAGTTTTTTTTTAACAAAACAAAACCCTCAAATGCAGCATAATTCTAATCTCCTTTACAAAATGTCATAGACATTCTTGCAACCCTAAGGGCGTGTGGCTACCACAAGAGTTCACAGAAAATGCTTCTGTTAAAGAGGGACTCAGAAGAAAACCGGCTCAATTCCACAGCAATTCTGCATATTAGAGTCTAAAAGAGGGAAACACCTTCTCCACATGAAATAGATCAGCAGGAGTATTGAGTTTCATGCAGAGATGAGATAGTATTACTTTGAGGAGTAATTCCTTTTTATGTATTTCGCAGGAACAGAGTATATTTTCTAATATTTTTATTTCAAGCTTCACACTTTGTTTTATGAAGCACATTGAATCATTACCCCTTGGGGGGAAGTTAGCTTTAGTTCCTCACTGATGGCAATTCAATGAAATCATTTTGAGCAAAAGGTGAACATTTGTTAGCAACACAGAGGAACTTAATTGACACTTCTGTATGATGGCATTTACACCTACTAAATCCTTCTTGTGACGCCAGTTGCTGGCACGTAAGCTGAAGCTCCACCTGCTGCAGCTGGATTCATGTCTAACTTTCTGGAGCAGACAGGATTTCCAGAAATGTGAATGACAAATGAAGCATAAGCTATGTTCTATTACTCATCCTGCACCATTTAAACTTTTTTCTTGTCCTGTGTCTGCTTTAGTTACTCAGATGGATAAATGGCTCTGTCAAGACATACCTGACTGACAAAGGCAGCAGCCAGTGTAAAACTAAGCATGTGTTCGCGTAAACAGATGCAGGTGAATGCAAAAGCTTATGAACTCTGTAAGTTGCATTACCAGGGTGATACGTACAAATAAATGTAACGTGACTCTGCCTTTAGCAAAGCCAGAATCCCATCCTGGCGTTAGTCAATGGCTTCTCTCCTAGACATGGCCGATTTTCAACACACCTGTAGCAGGGCTGAAATTCTCCTCTCTTCCTTCAACCTTAGTTAGGCAAAGAGGTGCAGACACAAGGGCAAGCACTTAAAATTTCTTGTGAAGATGTCCTCGAAAGTTGAGGACAGGGACAGCTGTGATGGAAACAGCCATATCTATTTTGGAGGAAGCAGTCTGTATGGGATGGGGAGGTGAGTGTCAAGGAAACTACAGAAGAGGAAATTGCAGTGATCAAAATGGAAGCTAATAAAGAAAAGGACCCTCAGCTTTTTGTTTTGAGATGGAGAAAAAGAGCTGGAACTTCACTGGGAAAGAAAAAGAGAGCAAGATTAGGAAATGGCTGGGTATGACAGCAGAATGAGAGAAGTGTTTAGTCAGACACCAGAAGGAGAGGTGATATTGTCATCACAGCAGAAAGGTTGTCTACAGGTGAGAGTGATGGGTGGAAAAACAGAGGTTAGTTTCAAGGCCATTAAGCTCAGAGGTTTCAGAGACAGGCTAAAATGTTGATTTAGTCTGAGAAAAGGAGCTCCAGATTGAAGGAGCTGATTTATGAGTACTCAGCAGAGAAGTATAGAAATGATATTAAAGAAGCTGAAAAGACAGTTGGAGCTTGTGTGGCTGTCTCCTGTATTACAAATGACCTTGAAGAATGCTGTAAGCTCTTACAAGTAACAAGAGCCTTGGCCTGTCCCCTTGCCAAAAGTTGGCAGTGTACAACTGTGGTGTAAGACTGAAGTTTCATTTCAGCTGCACACAGGATGGTTTGAGGTCTTCGCCTTATTGAGGAGCATTATATACCATCATATTTTGTCAAAAGAAGTCAAGTATTTCTGGAATGGGTCAAATCCTTTGAAGACAAGTGGACAAAAAGAAAGGCTATGCAATCCTAGCCTATTTTACAAAAAGTGTTTACAACCTAGAGCAAGGAAGAAAAGAACATCCTATTTTCGGACTCCTTTTAAACAAACTGCTGGTAACAGACTGTGAGCTCAGACGTCATATTAATATTGAACGAGGTGATGATTTTAGCTTATTCAGTATCAAAGACTAACTGAAATAAAATATCAATTTCATTCCTTGTTGGTTTCACTGGCATCCATCTGTCAATCAAAGACACGGATGAAAATGCACAAAACATTCTCTATGCTTATATGCTTTTATGATATGCCTAGATATGTGGATCTGCCACTGAATCTTACCCTCTTCAAAATAAAGCAGAAAATTTAAAATTGTCACTTATTTCTTGTGTCTCTCAAACAGCTATTCCCTAGCTCCAAGCATTTGCAAAGTCACTTTATATATGCTTTTACGTCAAATAGCAATGGAAATTTTTTTGGATTTATAACAATCCTGCAAAGCACTTCTGTTTTAATGAATTTACCCTTTTTTTTTTTTAAATATAAAGAGGATCCTTCAAAAAACCACTAAACTAATTT
Source organism: Scolopax mira (assembly GCA_004320125.1). Lineage (NCBI taxonomy): Eukaryota > Metazoa > Chordata > Aves > Charadriiformes > Scolopacidae > Scolopax > Scolopax mira. The sequence goes on from BJBW01016491.1 coordinate 4,387, forward strand.
TGGCCAGCTCTGTTTAGATTCCTAAACACTTTACCAAAGGACTCATTTCAGCTGGAAAGTGGCTTGGCATTGTGCCCACAAAAGACAAAGACCCGGTCATAAATGTCACCCAAGGCAATGACAACGAACAAGTAACTCACCCAGTTACCTGCCACACACAAAATATTCACACTCACAGGGTCAAGAGTCATCCTCAACCCAAGCAGACATGTGATGTGACCCACTACACCGTGAGATTTTTGTTAGGAACCAGTGCATTGCAAACCAGAGAGACGCACCTATTTTACCATCCTGTTCCCCTTGTGGCATCAGGAGTCTGCGCAGAGGAAGAGTACTCCTCCTTGCACTCTATATTTGTGCTAACTGTCTTCTTTGACCTTCACAAACTCTGGGAGCACAAATTCTTAAGGGTATAAAGTAATTAAAATGTGCTGTCTGCTCCTTATGAAATGAGAGGAAAGAAACTCATCAAGTTTCAACCAGCCAAAAAGCCCAGACACATCTGCTCCTGTCATCACCAGCTCATGGGATGAGCAGCTGGAGGATTCCTGGTTCATACTTGGGATCATTGTCACAGGGGGATCAGCCCATGGGAATGTATGCAATAGAAAGCTGCAGGGAAAATGTGCATTAAATAAGCACCAGGGAAACTTTACTTGCATTTATGCTCGCTAGTTTCTGTAATCATGCAAATAACTGATATAACCAGAAGAGGCCCCATGTCGTTTCTTGAGTAAGTGCAAAGAGGTCAATGGAGTTAGATGAAGAATCAATTTAGCCCATATTATTTTAAAGATTTGCCATCTGGTGAGTAAAAGGAGTGTGGTCCTAAAATGAACTTAGAATAATGGCATTTATAGGCCCCAAAAGGACATGCACTATATGGACTTATAAAGAAGTTGTAATTAGGAAAGAAAATTGTATTTGAGGACCACTGAGAATGTAAATGTACTGAAAGAGTGAGTTATAATTGTCAGAAGCTTACACAGGCGCAAAACAGGGACACTTGTCTTTCATCCTCAACACTATTTTCAAAATAGAATGTGCTATAAATTAACAACTGTTACGTGTAGGTGTCTCAGCCTCAGAAATAGTTAGAAGGCTCAGAATGCTCATTAATTTATTTTCTTAAAAATGCTTTGGTTTGTTGAAATGAAAACCTTTTACAGATATGTATCAGGTATGACAAAATTTTTATTGGCTGGTGATAGAATTTCCACTGAAGAGAGCTGCTATCCTGATAATATCCAGTGGATGTTTCAAGCAAGTTTATCAGGAACATTCAATCCCCCACTCTGCTTGCTTTGAAATCTCACTTCTTTCACTGCTGTTCGTGAAAACTCTGCTTTTCATATTTATGAGGAAAAGCATTTCTGAAACCTCATCATTTTTGCAAAACACCAGAATTCTTCTATCTCTACACAAACTTAAAATACGTGGCAACAACATTAATTTGTTGCTAGCGATGCGTTAACAACATGAGGCAATTATTAGCTGCATATCTCTTGCTCATTAAATAAAAAAAGTCAGAAAATTTTCAGAAAAAAGTACTTGCTTGCCAATTGCAACTTGCAAACAGTTCTACTTGTTTGCTGGAGTGGCTGCTAATAACAACAAAGGAACCTTCACTGATGCCACAGTTTGAAATGATTGTTAGGAAGGATACAGCTTTTTCCACCATACATTGTAGTATTTTTCAAGTACTCAGAAGTTTCAGGTTAGGATTGTGAAAGTGCTTGATCTTCATTTGTTTAGACATTTCTAATTTTTATTACTGTATGAAATGAATAATGGAAAATGTTTAAGGAGACAAAACTATTTTTTAAAAATGAATCCTGATGAGTAGGAACTATTAAGCCTAGATTATAACTATGAAGTCAAAAAACAGGTGCCTTCAGATCTTGTATAGGAAAGGAGGAAGGGGTTTTAGGGTATTTTTAACTATAGAACTGCTGTTTTTCAGATATTCCCATTCAGAAGATACAAATGAACCTTTAGATTCAGCAGATTTAATCATACTTCTGTGCAAGGCAACTTGGAGAGAGACAGAGTGTGGTCACACTGCTGAATGGAAAAGAGCCAGATGTTGATCACTGGTCACCTTCACATGCTGTAGAGCTAGCTCCTTAAGGCTGAGCAGATAGGCTGATATAGTCCTTGGCTCTGGGTGGTGTCTGGGGTAGCATTTCTGTGCCATTTCTGCACATTTTTCCAACTTGGAGTCTCTGGGAAATTTTGAAAGCTGTGGTGTGATTCACCATAGGGGTTTCTGTATTGCAGGACAATATGCCATGTGTTGGAAGGAGATTCTTGAGAGTTCAAAGGCTGAAGGGGGACTGCTGGAACAAGACCTGGCAGAGAGCTGAGTTGGGCATGGTCATATCCACACTGCCTCTAAGGAGAGGTCAGAGTGACCTCTTGCCTGAGCTATGCTTGGATGGTGCCTTAGAATGAGCTAGATGGTGGTCTTTGGGAAAAGTCAGGGAATGAATGAAGGAGCAGAGATCCAACACTCAGGTCTCCTCTTTGGTCTCCTTTCATTTAGCAGTATGTACTTATAGAACCCAAATAACAAATAGACCAGATTTTACATCCTCAGCTCTCCATTTTCATAAATTCAATGAACTGTTGCAGATTGCACACATGTGAGAAAGAAATAAGACCTATTATGTTTAGAAACTGAGATCATAAGTTCATTCTCTATATCATTTGGTCCTGTCACAGTCTGTGAGCTACATGGGTGTTTTAAAGAACTAGGTTCATTAAAAGCTAACATTATTTTCCTTACTGTAAGGCATTTTTTCAAGATTGTTTGTTTTGAATATTTCGGCTCATTTTCTCTCTCAGAAGAGTGTAAGATTTTGCTATAGAGACATATAGAAGTAATAAAAAAGTAGTGGAAAAAATAGAAAGCAGCTTAAAGAGATCTGAGAAGTGCTTTCCTTTAAGGCAACATCATCTGTATTTAACTCATTCCTGACAAACATTTGTGTAACTTGCTTTTTAAAGTGTCCCATGGTGTAGATTCTACTATCTTTTTCCTTCTAGGAAGCTTTCCTATTTAATCTAATTCTTTGTTGCAATTTTAGCTCACTGCTTCCTCATGGCTTCCCATGGGTCGGTGTGGAGAACTGTTTGTTCCTCTCCTATTAGCATCCACTCATTCAAAAAGTAAAACAGCTTTATAATATGCCTGTAATATGCCTGTATCTTCAGTCTTACAATCATGGACTGTGCTCTTCTCAATTTGCCTTGTAGTGTGGAGCTTTCTGGGCCCAGGAACCCTGCTGAAGCCTCATGCCCATTGGCGATAGCGGAGGGCTTATTTATGTGGTTTATACTTGACACTCTTTTTTATGATGCCTCACCACCATCCCCCACTCAACACTTCTAATTTTCTGTTCAGCAGCTTCTCTGAGCTCCCCATTATCTTTGAGGTCTGTAAACACAGGTTTTTGTTCCCTCTTCCCTCTTCTTCATGTTCCCCATGAATTCTGTGCAGCACCGGACTCCAGAAAGGACATTGCCAAGACCCTCTCCAAATACCCTCTGATTTGACATGAGCTGCCAACAACTATATTAACAGTATTGTTTTCCAAACAGTTTTGTTGCTTATTGTGGTGCCATCATCTCCAAGTTCCCCAAGCTTGGTTATGAAACTATCATCTGATTGAATCAAAAGGGTAGCAAAAGACAGATGTAAATGCTGTATGTTTTTTCTTCTAACCACAAAACCTGCCATGCTACTGTGGAAGAGGAGTTCATTTGTAATCTATTTGTCACAAACCCATGTTGTCTGTTGTTTATCTCCTTGCTATATTCTGGTTGTTTGCAAACAAATTGATTGATAAATTGTGTCACCATATTTCCAGGAACTGACATTAAACTGTTTTGTCTATGAAACTTTTCAGTCCACATCTTTTTTTTCCCTGGTTTTGAGCTAAGTCCTAGTTTCTCATTTTCTATGGTTATGAGAATACCTGAGCTGCCCTCCAATGTGTTTCTAAAAGCAGAATACATTATAGTAAGGGTATCACAGCCTAAGCCTTACAGCTTGGCTTTTAAATGTCAAGACAATGCACAAAACCCCCTCAATTTATTCCAAAGAAATTCAGTACTTGTGCAGTTTTCTTTCCTCAGCCCATCTGATTGGAACATAATCCAAAGACAGCTAAATGAATGAATATTTGAATAACCTTCCTTTTCCCTCTCCTTAGGTGAACAGCCCTCCTGTCTTGCCCTACAAACTCAACAACGAAGAAAAAAGTAACAACCTAAGAAGAGTTTGTTCAGTACAGCATCATTTTAGCTTTAGCAATAGAGGTAGCTACAGCCACAATGCAATGCCTTCATCCTGTAAAAAATTCCAAGCAATTGGGTTTTTTTTATTGAAAGCAATTTGGCCCTCTACTGTAGAATTTCTCAGCAAATAATTTCCATGCATCAAAAAGAGTCAATTAGGTTGAAGTAACACTTTCCCACCAGAGTGCAAAATGGCAGTGCTCTGTTGCGTGCTGTTGACAAATGAGAAAGACACCCACAGGCTAACTGCGTACAAAGTTAAAACACAATATTGAACTGCTGGGAAAAATTGTGCCTTTTCAAGTATTCGCTGCCACTTCAGCAGTGTTTGTTCAAAAGTCATTACTAACCTTTGGCATCTCATCTGGGCTACTGAGCACTTGCCACTAGGGTTGCATTAATATCTGAGCAATGGCAGAACATAAAAAAGTCAAGGAGTTGTGATTATGAAATGGAAAAGCCAGCCAAAATCTATGGCAGTCATCAGCAAAATCAGTAGCATATTTCAGATGTGTTTGAAACATAATGTGCTTAGTGGTATGCTGCAAGAACTAATTTTACTAAGATAGTTACTAAACCACTATCTTACAGTTAAACTAGTCTTTGTACTGAAGTAATTTCCACCTGTGTTTTTACCTTCTAGCTTAACCTTTCCTTTGACAAGCTGTTTCGTTTGTCAAGAGAGAGATGGGATAGAGGAATGAAATTTGTTATACCAGAAAAAAGTCAGCATGCTTTTTAATGGAGAATTTATTTGTTCACACAGAGATGTCTACATTGTAGGCCATTAATCTGACCTCACTGTGTAGGTCTCCAATTACAGTCAGTGGAAAGAAATGGGCACTTCAGCTGCAGGATCTATCCAATGTATTTCAGATCCCCTGCCTTAGGATGGAAGGGTAGAAACCTTCAGCATGTCTGTCACTCTCCATGGACCAAGAAGAAGTCCAGCAAGCTAGCTCAGACGTAAATGCTGACAGGGTAGGTACTTCTGTTTAGAGGAATAAACACTTCCATAAGCCTGACAATTATCTTTTGACCATTTACAAATAATGAGAAAACATTTCTAAAAAAGAGTGAAGAGCCTCAGCAAAGTGTCCGTTGCCCTTCTCATGCAGGGAGGCAGCCCAGGACATGGTGTGGCCAGAGCCTTCACTGCATCAGCCATGGGGATAACTAGCCCATGGGGAAAGGGCTGATTTTTCCTTTAGATGTATTTTCTAAAGCATAGGAGTGAAGGAAAACATATTAGTCTTTGAATGAGCTTTATGCCATGGTCCAGTGCCTAATTAACAATTTAGGGTTATTAGAAGGCAGGACTTATGAACTACATTAAATGAAGACAGCATGAACAGGATCCTACCATCAAAAAGGAGATGATAGACCAAATCTCATTTCCTGTCTTTGTGACTGAAGGATGACAGAAGTCTAGGGTAAATGTGGTCTGCAACTGTAAAGTTGACAGGACAAGAAGAACTGGTCTTGCAAGGCTGAGAGTCCTTGGAAAAGTTGTCCAGTAAGGGCCCAGGTCCTCTTCTCATACTAACTTTCTGTTACCGTCCTTGAGGATTTTGTCAAATTCAAGATAGCATGGGGATTTTGGGGTTTGGACAGTGCTTCCCTGTCCAGGCTATGTCCAAAGCTTCAGAGTCCTCTTGTTTTTTAAGCATAGGTAGGAACAACCTTCTTTTCTATGCCTGTAATGGAAAAATGACATTAACTGCAGTCACTCATCTTATGAGGTCAAGTCAAACCCTTAATTAAAGGCTGCATTGTACTACTGTAATTTGGAATTTTTCTACAATATGTAGGCACATTCAGGACAGGCAGTCAAGACTAATTATGGAGCTTATGAGTTTACCTCTATTGAGTACCAGGAGAGGGAGCAGGAGAGAAGAGAAGTCCCTGCTAGCCCTCCAGGTGACATTCGACTCTGGTGATAACTTACGGGAGGTGAAGAGTCAGAACTTCAGGTATGTTGCTCCCAGTAGGAAAGTTAACCTTGCTGCCCCATTGAAATGAAGATTGTTTTCCTTTCCAAAAGGCTGAAGTTACTCTATTCCTTGGGTAATTTTGGGGACTTCCTTTTGTGCCTGTTAATGTCCTTTCACATTTTTAGGCTGTAGCCCCACAGCTGAAGAAGAGGCTAGCTCTTCATCCATCAGGTCTAGGTTTTGGTTAAAAGTGAAGTTAAATCCAAATGGTAAATTAACGTTTTGAGTCCTGGATTTGTCACTGAAGAAAATCTGACAAGATATATCTGCATTTTCCACTGGATCTGAAACAGGAAATCTGGTCCTGCTGTTTACCCCTGCCACCTCACCAAGGTCAAGGGCAGGAAAGTGTGCATTTATGAATTTACACAAGTTCTGATCCCATTTTTGACCTGTTTTCAATAAGGAAAGATTATGACTTCGTTTTTATCTACCTTGAAGACACTCTTAGCAGCTGCAAAGCACCAGAGCAGCACTTGCAGTTTCAGATAGCCATGGAAACAGGAGGTTGGGAACAGACTAGAAATGTGCCAGGGTAACAACTGAGATCTTTGATTTCTCTTTCTGTGCTTGTTTTCTTGCTTAACAGGTTCAGAAATAGATCATGGCTGGATCTTGATGCTTCAAGAATTGTGCATTTATAAACAGAGAAAAAATATTAAAAATGCAGACATGAAATCTATGCTCCATGTAGTGAAAAAAGTAATGGCAATCTCCTTTGCTGATGTTAAAAATGATCCCAAATAGTCCATTTACATAAATTGTTGATGTTTATGTAATTTGATGATGCTCAAATATTATATTAAGACAAACAGTTAATCACAAAGTAACATTGATACAAAAGATGTATCTAGTGTATATCTACATGTCTCAGTGCAAATTCTATCATCTCCCTTTGATATGAACAATATGCAGCTATGATTTTATACATACAACATCCTACACAACAGCATTCTGATTTCCAGTGATTTTTTTTCTTTCGATCTTCTTTTTATTTTTAAAATATTAATTTTTTTTTTCCAGCCAATGTTGCATTAGCATTTAACATCTTACTGGCATGTATGCTTGTCCTATAGTGTAATGTATTTACTTAAAAAGTTAAAATATACAAAGTATATTATTAATGTTCATGCTATAAAAATAGGATTTTTGAAAATGGTTTTGAGAATTTTGTACCTATGATGAAACTGGGCTAAATGAATTGTTACTATAAGTTTTGGAAACTTGACTAATATGAAAAAAAAAATGAATGTGCCTTGCACCTAAAAGTTTTTTTACAAATTCCAGAATGAGTATAAATGTAGACTATTTTCTGGCCTCATATATAAAATGACTCAAAGGTCATGCTTCTAATTCTCTCCTATCAGAGGCAATTAATGACAATTTGCTTCATAACCCAGCATTGTCATTGATTTGCACTTTATTTCATTCACATTTTACATATTCTTTCTCACTCCCATTGGAGATCAGGAATAAAAGAGGACCTGGAAGATACCAGTTGCTGTCCTTGTGTCACTGTGGCTGATGGCCGGTGGCCCCCGTTGAGCAGCTTGGCAAGGTGCAAACCAGCCTGTGGGTCCTGGGGCTGTTGTGCCCCCCTGGCTTCTCTCAGGGTCTGCCATTTCCACAAGGAGAGGTGCCCGCAAGCCTTGTCTGGTCTGATCTGTGACAGGGTATTTGTCACTGCAGATGTGTTTTATGAAGCTCTGGTCCTCCTGTGATGGCTTTGTCCCCTTCTGCTTTTCACCCCTTTTTAATGCAGTGCAAGCCTGTTTAAACCTGTGACACAAAATGTGTCCACAGAGTGAGAGATGGGAAACATGCTTCAAGAATGGGCACTTCAGCAAGTTCGAATCATCACAATCATTAGATGTGAAGGTTCCCCAGTGATGTGGACTATCCTGTGACAGGGCCACTACTCTGGCTGTTGTAATACATGGTGGGCCTGCATTTGTTTGCTTCCTGGGGATGCAGCAATGGTATAGAACAAGGAGACTTGTGCACATTTTTCCCCAAGACATGCTCTGACAAAAAGCTATGGGGGGGTGTCCTTAAATTAGTTCTAGCCCAAAACATGAAGAGGCAGATAGTCTAACACTATGTTTAAAGCTCTGGTGACATTATCCCAGGGCCAAGAACATAAAGTTTTGGCTTTTTTTTGTTTACTCTGAGACTTATGAACATCCGCAAATATTGGCTGATATTAGCCAATATTTCTCAAATGTATATTAGGTACATTTTCTTGCAGCTTGTTCACAGAGGGATCGCAAACCATCTTCAGATATGGAGAAAGAAATGGTGGTGAGGTTTTGAACTATTTTACTTTGTTTCTGAAGTATTCATCTCCCTCAATGCCTGGGCCAATTCTTCTGCCATGGCTGCAGATATAAATCTCCAGTGTCATTGGAGCTAGACTGATGTGTAAAAGCAGCAAGAAATGAGAGGAAATAAAGCCTGTTCACTGGAGCTGAAATTGAGTCTCTTTCTTCCTCCTTATTCTATATTTGTAATCTCAATTTTTAAATTCAGTGCAACAGAGCACATTACAGAAGGGTCATGAAAAGATATTTTATGATCTTACAATGATAAGTAATGAAATAGAGAAAATTACACCTAGAAAAAAGACTCTTAGGCTGGAACAGGCAGTTCTTGGTTCCCTTTCCAGCAGTCATCTCATTTCATGACTTGGACATCAATTTATAAAATTCATAGCAGCGTTTTAGTATAGATGGCATGACCATTAGGAAAAAATTTTAAAGCATATAGAGAACTCTAAAAGTAGAAGTACTTTCCCAGTATAAAAAGGAGAGACCTTGTACGTTGTAAGATTTCTATCTGCATGTAGGCAGTTGCTATGCTGTGTTCTTCTCCATGGAGCGGAGCCAGGGCCAGTGATGTTGGGAGGCCTTGTGGAAAGCACGACAGAGGAAAAAGGCCATCCAGTCCCTGTGACTCAGCTTATCTTCCTGCTCTAAGTGTCCTCTTGCTACAGTCACACTGTTTAATTTTTCATTATTCATAGCAAGACACATCTGAGATTACCAAAAGACATTTTTAAAATGTAGATTTTTCAATCAAAAATCAGATAAACTTAAAAAGATTAGGAATAACAGTAGTCTATTAATAATGGAAAAAGAGAACAGTTATTGTACAGATGAATTCCAGGTCTTTCTCTGAGAGAATAAATGTTACCGACTGTACATCATTATTGCTCGAGCCATAAAATTAAGATAATTTCGTAACATTTCAGCTAATAAATGTTAGTCTTTCCCTCAGGAAATTTTAAGTAGCACTCTGAATATAATAAAGGAAGTTTTAGAAAAGTCACATAACCCCAATGACCTGTGCTTAACTTCACCAAGTTGTCTCAGGAAGTTTTGTCACAGTCCGTCTTCTTTCCCTTATTAGCATTTTCCCTGCTTAGATAAGGAGCTTTGTGGGTGAGTATTTTCTTGACATTCCCACCTGATCACACAAGATTACATAGAGCCATGGTACATCCACTTCTGAGCAACGTGGACATCTGTTCAGGTGGCAGCAGAAAGCCTTGCTGAGACCCCACCATTGGGGCTTTGCATACAGTTCATGTTCCAGAACTCAGCCAACAGCTACAGGAGATGGCTGTGTTCAGTGCTAGGTGGTGGTTTTGGTTAGTGAGGTAGTCCTGGAGAGTACAGGGGCCATCATCTCAGGGCAAACATTGAGGTGTACCAGAAATGCATTACAGAGTTTATGCATTGGTTAAGTATGAAAGAGGCTGTGTGCAGACCTGAGTAAGATGTGCAAAAATTACAGCATCCAATAACAGATGGCCACTTGAAAGATTTATAAAGCCTCCCCCAGCCTTGAGAAGAGAATCTGAAATGCACTTATTCAGTTTGAATGACAAGAAGTTCATGGTCCCAGCAGGTTATAGCTTCAGTTTCTAGGAAGAGCACTGCCTCCTCCTTGCTCCTACTCAGAAATAGTACTGAGTCTAGCTGACTTCAGCGGTCAAATACCTTTTGATATCCTGCTTGATTTCATCTGGCTCTTTTGAATCTCTCCTCTCCTGTTCCTATGACTATTTCTCTCTGTTCTCCAGGGCATAGTTTTATGTTCCCTCCTGTTCCTTTGTAGGGGTCCCTCTGCAATTTCTGTCTGCATCATGCTTTCCAGAACTGTTCCTGCAGATGAAGAGTTGTCTTGGTTGTGTCAATGGGCAGAAAGGTTTATATATTTGAGAGGTTAGGACATATGACCTAGAAATGTGATTCGTCTTTGCAAATCTGGCCTGTCTTGCTGGCATTCAGTATTGGATTTTCAACTGCCGATCCAAGCTCAATATTTTAAAAGAAAATTTCTTAGCTCCCTTCCTGACTCTTCTCTGTTGCTGCCTTCTCCCTTGTTTTCAGCAATGCCATTATCCTGCCTGTCACTTAGCCTTGTTACCTAGGTGTTACCTGAATTCTCTCTCGGTTCTCACATCAAGACTATGCAAGACTCTTCCACACAATGTGTCGAAGATGCCTTTCTTATCTATCCATGTAACTGAAATTCATGTCCAGGTACTAAGCTGTCACCTCACATCTCAAACAAAAGCAGCCTTTCTAACTCTTATGCATCTAAAATAATGCTGTACATCTGATTTTCCCAACCTGCCACATTAAAAATAGCATCCTTGTCTTTGTATGTTTACATTAACCCTCTAGAGTGCCAGCAACTGCTTTCCTCTCAGGATCTCTTTCTGGGATCTGTCACTTTACTAAAAAAGTAAACACTCTTCTGATTGGCCCCAATACCAGTCTCTGTCACCATGCTTTCACTTTTTTCAAAAAATATTTTATTTTTTTCCCTACTCTACTGCTTGGAAAAGACAACCCTGCAAAGGTACTTTGTTATTCTCCTTCAGATCCTACTTCAACATTCTCCTTGGCTGCAATAACTACAAAAATTGATAAGTACACTGCTCCTGTACCTGTACCACTGCCAATACATCAATTAATATTGTTTCCTGAAGTCCTTCTACACCTCCATATACCTGCATTCATTTGGTCTCTCATCTTAAATTGTAGATTCAACGGGTTAGAAATTATGGCTTTATTCTGTGTTTGTCTGGTACTGCAACGTATGCTCAGAAAGTAATTGACCCTCATGTCAGTATCTTATCAACACAATTCTAAAAAGGGCACTTTCAGTCCATCTCTTATCTCCAGGATTTTTCTTGAAATTAAAAGCTGAGCAAGACAACTACTAAAGCCAGAACTGAAAATGGAGTTGGAGTTCTACAGCTAAGATAGTGTTAAAAAACTGAAGACGTGCTATTCAATTAATTTTCCTACTGTGAAGTAAGATAGGTATACCTAGCCTAGCACAAGAAGTTAATTCTCCAATCAGTCTTAAAAGCTTCCTACAATACCACCTACCCCAATGAGGATATTGTACAATACAGTGCTGAACTATCATCCTTTAATTTCTATTAATATTAAAATTGATTATCTCTTTCTGCAAATTAAGCCAAGAGCAACTTTTCCTATCTCCTTCAACTGTCAAAACAATTCATTTGATTGTGGTTTTTGCAAAGGATTTTTTTATAAGTGTGAAAATAATCTTTGTTCACAAAAAACGAAGGTTTATAGGTTACATTCTGCAGTTCTCTAATCTTTATTGTTTCTTTCTTCTGGGATGTTTTGCTCTTTTGCCAAATTTCCTGCCCAGAGCGGGACGCAGTAGCCTGTCAGTGAACTAACCAGTACCAAGTAAATGAGAGCAACTACTTCCCGTAATAACTTATATTAATACATCTGGGGCTGTCATCAGCCATTTTTAAGGCAGGATCATATTGCTAATTTATATTCAGTTCACGGTATACAATGCCCCCAGGGCCTCTTCTGGCAGAATTGCTGCTTCACCAGTTATTCCTCGTTTTGTATTTGTGCATTTGATTTCTCCTTGCTAAGTGTATCACTTTGCACTTGTCTTTATTGAATTTCATCTTATTGATTTCAGTTCCCTCAATTTATCAAGATCATTTTGAGTTCTTATCCTGTCCTTCGAGGTGCTTACCACCCCTGCTAGCTTGGTAGCACACGTAGATTTTATAAGCACACTGTCTATTTTATCAAGCAGGCCATCACTGAAAATATTCCATACTCGTATTCAGGACTGACCCCACTGGAAATGCCCTCCCATACCAACAATGAAACATCTATAATTATTCTTTTAGAGGGGTCTTCAACTAGACCTGTGTTAATTTTAAAAGACTGTTATCTTGACCATATTTTCCAATATTGTTCTGAAAATATTGCACGAGACAGCCATGAAGCCTTAACAACTTCAATACCACATTTACACTTTGGTTTTGCCTGTTAGACCAAACTGAAATTGTTTGTCGTCATAAAAACCCTCTAGCTCTTTCCCACCATCTTATTCTCCTCTAAAATAACTTTGCAAATGGACTCTTGAAAAGTGTACCTGCACTTGAACATGTGTGTGCAAATATTTTGGGTGTGAGCACCAGTCCCAGCCAGGCAGCACCATGCCACATGGACCACCAGTGAGGCAGCAGCCCTGAGCATCTGTCGTTGCCAATCCCTTGCTGGATCCCAGCCTTAGCAACCCATCAGAAGGACTGCATGGGACCAGAAGTATCTGCTACATTAAACCAAGCCAAGGAAATTGCAATTCACCTTTGCAGCACCAGAAAAGCTACGAAGAAAAGAGAGCAGTGAAACTGGTGGTTACCACACTCAATGCCTTGCTGTGTAAAGATGCATCCCAAGAGTGACATTACTGCAGTGTTGCACTTGGGCCAATATTCTCTGTTGTGACATGGGTGTACCCACAGTGCCACAGCCTTGAGCTTGCTGCAGAAGGGGAACTATTTTCTTAGGCTCTGGTTGTCACTTTTTCAGCAGTTATCATGTTGCCTGCTTCAGCTAGTGACATGAAGTATAGGATAGAGTCAGGGCTTTCCCCCTTCCTCACCCCTTTATAGTCTTTCTTCTTCTATATACATATATATATATATATATTTATGTGGGTGATGTATCCTGGTACACATGCGTGACCTGTAAGGACCTTGTGACCTGCTGAGGGAGTCCAGCCTGCAACAGCATAGACTGGAATGTGAAAGAAAACATTTCTCAATATTTCTATAGCTAACATATTTTTGATATTGCATATATCCACAGACAAAGGCTCTCTGGCTCTCTGCAGGGCACAGTTCAATAGAGCTTCTGCTAAAAAAAGGCAGAAGCCTTTTAGCTTTTGAGCACGCATCTAAAACCAGGAAGGAAAAAAAAAAGAAAGAGGTTTGTAATAAATAATGAGAAGGGGAAAAAAATAGTGATGTCCATTTACAAGTGATGTAAAATTTCAAAAAAACCCCACATCCTAGTTTAACTGGGATGAATTATAAAAAAAAAGGAAAGGTCAGGAAATAGTCAGAAGCTGTGCTCTGTTACAGCCTGTTGGGAAGAGTGAAGGAGTAATTAAGTTATATCAGGCAGATAGGGTGACTAGAACATTAAAAATTTAAAGAAGTTATAGTGAAATTAATGCATTTCTGAGATTCCATGCAAAATTCAGCTTTGTGGGAGGAATGACAGAATATGTCCAGATTCTTGATTAGATATAAAATAGAAATAATCCAGATATTGAACAAAAAGAACTTTAAGAGTTATAAATAAATATTTTGCAATTAAATCTAAGCACTTCAGAAAACATATGCAGTCACATTATAATACATATGCTTTTTAAGAGGTATGGAGAGCTAGGCAGAGAAAACTAGAAGAAAAATCTTTGACATTTCCCACATGCATAGAAATGGCCAGGAGAAATCCCTCAAGCAGATCCGCATAAAATAAACCTGCCGGGGAATGGGAGGTCATCCAGAGCATCCCTGCCCCAGGTCAGGATCTCTACCAAAACCTGTTCTGAGACATGTTAGCCTGACTATTTTCCAAAAGCCTCCCATGGTGGGGTCTCTTTGAGATCCTCAAGCAATTGACTGCTTCACTTCACCAAATCTAATGCTGCAGAGTTTTTCCTAAGGAACAGCCAAAATTTTCCTTTCTGTAATTTTAGCCCACTACTTTGAGTCCCAGTCCCAGCAGATATGAAGAGCAATTTGGACTGGATATAGCTGCCAGCCCCTATGGTAGCTGTCAGTGCTGTTCCTTTCACAGGCATACTGCCAGGAGGAGTGCTGAGTGTGGAGTAGGGATAAAACATAACATCACAGGGGTTCAAAGCTCTCTAGATCAGTGAAAAACACTGCAGATTCTCCTATTCTGGATCACCTCAGTCTGGAAAGCTGAAGGTAATTTGTTGACATGGGAACAAAACCTCCTTTATTGTGGTCAAAATAAGAGGCACTGTAGTACAGGGGTAGTCTAAGCTTTTTTTCATGTGGGACATTATGCCCCAGTGAAATCTCATTTTTCAGTGTCTTATCATTGATTTCTCCTCTTGTTACTTCACCATGGCAACATTTTGGCCCCATTACATAGCATACAATTAAGATTTCAGATTTCTAATTTCAGACTGCAGATGTACTGATGGATATGAAGCTCCCACGCCTGAGATGTAGTATGAGTGCTACACAGGCAGATCCTCTGCAGCAGAAACGTATGCTTGCTTCCTCGGAGATTACACTGCCATGGTAATATTATCCTCAAACCATGTATCAGCCAGAGGAGAAGTGTAAGGCAATGAGGCAAGGAAAAGAGTGGGGGTGAGAGTAGAAGGGCAACTGGGGCAGGAGGGCAGGTGTGGGTAAGGGTAGGGGTAAGTCAGAAAGGTGAGAAAAATTGGGAGAGCAACAGAGTCTGGAGAGTACAGGGCAGAGATGGAGCAAAATGAGAGATTGGTACATGAGATGGAGTCTACTGGGAAGACAGCAGGATGGACAGGAGCTGATGAGGGCAAGGTAAGAAAAACCTCCATTTGAGTGATGGAAGGACATGGACCTGATGGAGTGGGTCCAGAGGAGAGACGCTAAAATGATCAGAAGGTTGGAGCACCTCTGCTACAAGGACAGGCTGAGAGAGCTGGGGTTGTTCAGCCTGGAGAAGACCTAATAGTGGCCTTCCAGTACCTGAGGGGGGCTACAG
>BJBW01016492.1:0-24327 GCA_004320125.1 Scolopax mira
GTTGTGGAGTCCCCTTCTTTGGAGATTTTCAAGACCCATCTGGATGCAGTCCTGAGAGGCATGCTCTGATATGCTCTGGGTGGTCCTGCTTTGGCAGGGGAGCTGGACTAGATGATCTCTATGGTCCCTTCCAACTCCAAAAAATTCAGTGAAATTCAGTGAAATTCAGTGAAACAGGAACAGATGACCTAGCAGCATAAAACTGCTCTTTGGTCTAACCATCTGCTAACCAGGGTTAGAAAAGTCTAGGCCAACCTGGAGTTGAGTTCATTGAAGGATGTGAAGGGCAATAAGAAGGGATCTACAATTCTATAAACAGTAAAAGTAAGACTAAGGAAAATAGGAAAACATAGACTATGGAAAACGTGCAGAATGAAGCAGGGATTTGGTGACAAATGATACAGAAAACACTGAGGTATTCAATGACTTCTTTGCTTCATTCTTTACTAGGAAGACCACCTTCAGAAATCCCAGGCTCCTGAGACCAGAAGGAAAGTCTGGAGCAAAGAGTTTACCCTTAGCAGAGAAGAACAAGGTTAGTGAGCAGTTTAACAAAGCGGACATACGTAAATCCATTTGGCTTCACAGGATATATCCATGAGTGCTGACAGAGCTGGCAGATGGGAGAGATTCTTGAGAAGTGGAAGAAAACAAGCATCACTCCTACCTTCAAAAAGGGAAAGAAAGAGGATTGGGAAACTACAGGCTGATCAGCCTCATCTCAATCCCTGGGAAAGTAATGGAGCAACTAATCCTTGAAACCATTTCCAAATACATAATATCAGGTTCAGACAACTTGATAGCATTCTAAAACAAGGCAACTCTCTTGATGGATGGGGAGAAAGCAGTGGATACTGTTTACTTTGACTTTAGTGAGGCCTTTGTCTCCCACAATGTCCTCATAGACAAGTTTATAAAGTACGGGTTAGATAAGAATTGAGTTGAATTGAAACTGCCTGAACTATCAGGCCCAGAGTGCTGTGATTCATGGCACAAAGTCCTGTTGGAAGTCAGCAACTGGTGGTGTATCCCAGGGATTGATACTGTGGCCAATGCAGATTAATATCTTCATTAATAATCTGGATGCTGGGATAAAGTGCACTCTCAGCCAATTCACAGAAAAAAAACGTGAGGAGTGGCTGATACACCTGATGGTTGTGCAGTTGTTCAGAGGGACCTCAACAGGCTGGAGGGTTGGGCAGAGAGGAACCTCATGAAACTCATGAAGAGGAAATGCAAAGTCCTGTAACATGGGAGGTATAATGCTGGGCTCCAATACATGCTGAGGGCTGACTGGCTGGAAGGCAGCTCTGCAGAAAAGGACATTGGTGTCCCAATGTATAACAAGATGAACATGAGTATGCAACTCACTGTAGCAGCAAAGAAGGTCAGCAGCCTCCTGGGCTGTGTTTGGCAAGGACTGCCAGCAAGTTGAGGGATGTGAGTCTTCCTCTCTACTCAGACTGGGGAGACCCATTTGGAGTTCTGGGTCCAGTACTGAGCTCCCCAGTACAGGAAAGATGTAGAGTCAATCCAGTGAAGGGCCATAAAGATAATTATGAGAGCAGAGCACCTTTTATAGAGGAGAGGCTTACAGGCTGGGCAGGGCTTAGGAGGATCTTACCCATGTGTATAAATAGTTGAAGGGAGTAAAGATGATGGAGCCAGACTTTCCTCAGTGATGCCCTCTGACAAGACAAGAGGCAATAGACAGAAATTAAAAAATGAAATTCAACCTGAACACAGGAAAATACATTTTACTGTGAGGGTGTCTGAGCACTGGCCCAGGTTGCCCAGGGAGGCTGCAGAGTCTCCATCCATGGAGATATTCAAGACCCAAGCACATGCTGTCCTGGGCAACTGGCTCTGTTTGACCCTGCTTGAACAGGGGGATTGGACTAAATGGCTTTGACAGCTACCTTCCAACCTCAACTGTTCTGTAGTGTTGTGGAAACACAGGAAATGTCACACCACTTTCCATTATACATCTGAAGTATTGGAGTTCTGGTACCTCCTTATCTCCCATTTTCCAAGAATATGGTAAAGTTAGAAAAGAGAGAGAAGAGCTGCAAAGTCAACCATAAAAAGGGAGAAATATTTGTAGAACTTGGAGAAAAGAAGAGTGGAGAATTGATAAAAGTCTAGAAGTTCATGAATAATGAGATGGAAACTAAGGAGTGGCTGTCTGTATTATCTCATAACATGGGAATTCCTGACTTAATAAATGAGGTTATGAGGGAGGCATCAAGATTAGAACAAACATCATATAACACTATTTCTGATAATATATTCTCAAATAGTGGAGTGTGCTCCATAGTGAACAAGTTGCAGCTTGGCAGCTGATACTAAATTTTTGGTAGGTCTCGGAATGCTGACACAGCCAACACCAGTAAGCATGAAATAAGAGACAATAAACAGTGGGTGAAAGAGAAAAGAGAGAGAAATATAACTTTTTTGTTCACAAGAAATGGAATCTAACATGAACAGAAGAGGCACGCTCTTAAACCTGAGATTTTAATCACTATGGGTAAGAAAGAGGAACAAATTGCACAAAGTTGGACTTATTAATATATTTTAGTATCAGATTTTTATTAAAAGATCTGAATTCTTAGTGCACAAAAAAACAGTCAGTTTTATCCCATAAATCCTGGACTGGCAACATGGGAATATTCAGTGTCTGAAGCTCAACAATCATTCATATATTTCTTTCTTTGGATGGATCTGCAACAGTTACATCCAAGCAATGTGAATAGAGAGTCAAATTAAATAAATTGGCAAACTGATTTCTCTGTTGCAGGAACTTGTTCTGAAGTGGGGCAACAGGGGATGTTCTAGATGATTGCACTACAGAATTTTATCACTAAAGAGGACTGAAAGTTTCCTGCTGTTTTTCACTTGTTTGCATGTTATCATTACAATCTGCCCATCAATACTTATTTTCTGAACTTACTGGAAACTGCGCTTTCATTCAGTCTCAGGCATTGCATGTTAGCTAGTAGTAGTCACAATAAGCAAGCATTCAAAACCGAGCTCACCGAAAATACTGCAGAGAGCACTGTGTAAAAGCCTCATCTGTAGTCATTTGTAGCAGTGCCATTCTCCTTCAGCACTGTCGCATACCTGCCTGGTATTTAGCTGCCACCAGTGACACTACCTGTGCCAAGGGAAAGGTAACACTCAACCAGACTCCATATGTACTGCATACAGTGTCTCACACAAAGTTATTTCACAAGGTCATTATTCGAGCTGCAAGGTGAAGTATCCCAAATCAGAATAAAGAGTGATGCATAAGCGTAAGTCTTTATTCAACTCCTTTTGTCTCTACACTGCATGCAACTTAACCACAGAGAGGTGAGTCCAGAGAGCAGAAAGAAGCTGCTTTTTGAATGGATCACACCTGGATGATGAAGGAGTCTTTTATATGTCAGACCCTGCTTGATGTACTAACGAATATGGAAGGTATATGCTGAATGAATCTAGGTGCTACAAAAATAAAGAAGGTATCCTGATAATAGTCACGTGCTGTGCAGGACATTTGTCTACACATTAGAAGTCCTTAACTTTGATAAGGTCTGTTAACAGTTCCCATATAAATTTCAAGTCCTTGACTAAAAGAATAAGCATGCTTGGCCATTGCAAAAAAAAAAAAGAAATGTATCAGATGAAATATTTCAATGACAGCAATTAAAAAACTTAGTCATTATAAAAAGGAAGGGAAGGGAAGGGAAGGGAAGGGAAGGGAAGGGAAGGGAAGGGAAGGGAAGGGAAGGGAAGGGAAGATTTCAGTGGAAGGGACCTACAGTGATCATCTAGTCCAGCTACCTGACCACTTCAGGGCTGACCAGAAGGCAAAGCACATTGTTAAGGTTATTGTCTAAATCCCTTTTAAACATTGACAGATTTGGTGCATCAATCACTTCTCTAGGAAGCCTGTTTCAGTATTTGACCACCCTTTCTGCAAAGAAATGTTTCACAATCTCAATGTGAACCTCCAAAGAAAAAAAACTTAAAAGAAAAAAAATAAATATTTTGCCTGAAGCTAACCACCTTTTAAAAAAATCATACACAAGCAAGCACCCAACATAACATAAAAATTAAAAATGAACAGTTCAAGTTATAAAATATTGAAATGTTACAAGCAAAATAAAATGTTTTTAATGGGTAATATACAATAATTTGCCTATTAGAAGGCACTACCCATCTCATTTAGAAAAAGTCTTTTCATTATTTGAGTGAATAATGGATGTTTAATTTTTCAGCATATTCTTCTGTTACATTTCATCCTTGCCATGTGCATCCTTAAAAACACTTGTAATAAGTACTATGATTTTTTTCATAGTATTATACTTCTATTTTCTATGGAAGAGGACAATACAATTATAAATTCAGGAATGGAATGGAACCCATTTCTCTTTTTGGGACATCCTCAATTTTTGGAGCATTTTGCATCAAATGGACACCTGACAGTCAGTTACAGTTCTATTCTCATTCTCTCTTCCCAGCTACTTACGTTAACATCATGTGTGGTACCTTTCAATTACAAGTCAAAATATTGCCTTACTCCCACATCTAAACTGAACTGATGGCAAAACAAATTTTACCATATGATCTTTAAAACAATCTATAGAAGATGGTGCAATAATTACATAGAAGTGCATTTGTGATGAACGTTTGACTGCATAATCCTTAAGATTATGTAAAATTAAAGTCCTTAAGATTTTAATAATGTACATTAATAATAATTAATAAGATAATACAATTATGCAATCTAGGAAAGATTTCAGGTGAAAAATAATTTTTGAGACTTTCAGTTACTCTTCTTTGAAGAAGACTGCTTCTTCCATCTCCCATAATTTAATATTTTGAACTATTTTGAAAATTCCAATCCTCTGACACATTCTTTTCCAAAATACCCAGCGCAGCTTCCCTGTTCTTTCCTGGTAAAAAGGCAGAGCTCCTGTCACCCTGGAACAATCTCGCATTGCAGTCAAGAGACTTTATTTCTGTTTCCTAACAGAGTAAAGGACCTGAGAGGAAAGCAACTTGAATTGATTGTCAACACATATATATGGCACAAAGGTCCAATTTATTAAAGAATGCATAACCAATAATAGGTAGAAAGTTATGGTAGATGGGAGATGAGAAAAAACCTAAATAATACGTCAAAACACCAAGAAACCCCTCCAAAACAGAGGAGAAAATACGTATCCTCAAACTAGACACCAGTTTTTCCACTGCTAAAAAGGGGCAAGTAATGGAGCTAATGCAAAATGAGTAATCTTTCCTTCTCCCACCAAACAGATATTTCATGCCATCTATCTCGTTTCTCCCCAAGTCCTCACTTGCTGCATGTGGTAGTCAGGAAACTGTGCCAGGAATACATCAGGGCATCATTTAATCTTTCAGAGTTTGAATTATTTTGGAATACATTCAATAACACTTGCAAGGCAAAGCGGTGAAATCTTTGCTATCCTATGATATCCTATGCTATCTTAGAAAGCATAGGATGAACAGAGAAGACCTGGGGGGGTCAAACAACAATTTCAAGACTGGTTCATAGCCTGTTCTGTGGGTTACTGATGCACTGATACACTACTGAGATCCTGCCTTGCCTTTCAAATCATGAGAAAAATAGCATTTTTTTCTGAAAATAAACTTTTATGTCCCACACATGAGGAAACTGTGCATTGACTTATTTATTGCATAGGTTCATAAGTATCTCTGTCACAGTTTCAGCTTCTGGAGCCTGAAATGGCATTTGGTTCTCATTTAGCCAACTTGTGTGAAAATTAACTTCAATGGACGGTAAGATGTTAGCAAGGGTAAGGGAGGAAAAGAATAAGATTTTGTGTTGATTTGCTTATGTGTTTGTAGAGAATGGATAATCATCCCCGATGCTGATAGGGCGGTGTGTGAGGGATGAGCCTGACAGGAAAGTGGGCAAGTGAATTTTGCCTGCAATATGCAGATGGTCACTAGGGCATGGAGAAGATAGGCACCAGATGAGCATAGGGTAGGTGCAAATTTCATGTTGGCGTTTTCATAAGGCACTGCAGGCCCCTGTGTGTACTAGTGAGACCTAAATGGGTGGGAAACTCCATGACAAGCACCCTGGAATTTCCAGCTGGCTTTCCTCCCCCTCTTCCCTCCACTGTTGCAGACATTGATGGGGAGGAGATAAGGACAAAGTTTAAGAGCTCTTCCGGAGAAGCATCTGCATATGCAGTTGTATAGGAGATACTGAAACTAAGATAACAACATTAAGAATGATTTTTTTCCATACTACTTTTAACTTCTTATGAATATAGTAGTTTTCAAGTGTTATGGCAAAATGCAGCTGTTGCATTTTTCTGTTGCCAAGTACCAAATTTGATGCTCTGAGTCAAATTAGATTCATGAAATAGATCTGGTTTGTTGTTTACAGTTGCTTGTGCTTTTCATTAGAAAAAGTCAAGTGATAGATATTTCCTGATGCATCTTCTATGGCTGCAATGATGCAAACTGCAGCAACAGCAAAAGGAGTGGTTATAACCTTCCAGCAAGCAGTTTATTTCAAGAAATTGGGCTCTGGTTACAATATGCACTGACTTGCCTTGAAAAAAACAAACCTTCATTGATTTCACCCATTGTTGATATAAAATGCTATTGGTCTTTCAGGAGTTTGACAATGGAGGCTGTGTTGAAACAGGCTGAATGCTTTCCACATTTACTGTCTGTGCTCAACTGTTAACAGCAAACTTTTGTGATATCTAGAACCAAACTTATTTAAAAAAAGAAGTTGAATAACTGATGAGTGGGAAATAATGATAGACTGATCTGTCACTAATCTCAGAATGTACTGAGATGACTGCAGATTCTTATCTTTGAAAAGCATTTTAATGCTTGTCTCAAGTATTGCTTTTGAAAGATGCAGGTACCACACTCATTTCATTCAACAGGCAGTTTATTGTATCAGGTCTTTTCCTTTTTTAGATAAGATTAACTCTTCAAAAGATTAAAGTGTCCAAAAATTACAACATACTATATCATTCTTCTGAAACTACTGAGCAACGATATAGGACTTTATATTCACAAGTGGAACTGATCTCTTTTGGTACTTTCTTTTGGAGAATTTTTATGTTTTCTCAAATCACTACATTTCTTTTTCCACATAGAGTTTGACTGAGAATCATCTTTTTCACCTTAACATGCCTAAATTCAACCACAGACAGAGCTGCAAAGCTGGTACTTGGAATTGAGCCATGTGGACTTGTGATGCACCGAGCAGTTCATTCTAGTTTTCGTAACAGATTAAGTCTCTCATGAACCAACTGAACTTGCTACTCCTGAAAACTCCCACATTCCACCATTGTTGTCGACACTGTTTAAAAAATACTCCAGACTGAAATTATTGTTTGAATGTATTTTAGTGCTCTCAAGTTTAAATCTTGCACAAAATCTGATAGCATCAAAAATATTTCTAACAGTTTTCCCTTGGCCTTGAAGTCAGGTACTGAGTTGATTTAAATTGAGATTAAAATCAATGAGAATTTAGGTCAGTTACAGGGCAGTGCAGGAATTGGAACATGAGAGCAGGGGACCGTGAAGGGGAAACAGAATCTGTAGGGAACAGAATCTCCTTATATTGATGTTGCTACCCAGAGAAAAATACACCCCGGTCACAGTGGTGAATTTGTACCCCACACCGATTCAAGGAAATATGAACAGATCCTTTCACGCAAATAGCACCTGCGCTGTACTAATAACATTTGCTACAGATAGCAACAGCCCTCTGTTTCTGAACACTACTGACTTTTGGTAGAGTATGAGCTTTGGGAAGCGCAATTGAAAATACTTAAGTTTTGGAGGACTCTGAGCAAAGGTGCAAATTAGCTATAAAAGTTAATGTGTTTATCAGGAAAGAACTCACTATGAAGATTGCTATCTGCAACGAGCAGCAAGCAGGGAACAGAGAGCCCTGATCTCACAGGTTAGGAAGGCACCTACAGCATGTCACTTGAAAAGAGACATAAAGAAAACCTTTAAGTGTTATCTCGCTCTAGGAAGATCATATTGTTTATTTTCTTCACTTCTTATAATTCTTTTATAAGCATCAGTGACTTTGAATGTATCCTCCAGAACAGACATAATTCCACTTTAACTTAACTTGCCTTTAATGAAGGGTAATTTTGATCTGACTAACAGCAAGCAGTTTTCTTGCAAGCCTGCTGTGATTCTTAAAAGGAGCACTCAAGGCACCCTAGCAAGTGGCCAGCTCTGAAGCATTGCTTGAGGCTATCCAAGGAGGAGCAGAAGCTCTTCTATAGGAGCAAGCTGGCATCAGAGCTGTCACTGCAGGGATCAAGAGAAATCAAATCATGTCTTCCAATGACGAGCAATAACCAGGCAAGCCTCCAGCATTTGGCAAGCTAAATGGAAGCAGGTTTGGGTTCTGATGTGTCTCAAAGGAGTTTTAATAAATAGAGAACTCCTGAAAATTTGGTTTACAAGCCAGCCAGGTTGGATCTAAACTAACTGAAATATCAAGAGTAAGATTTGTTAATTTTCACAAAAGAAACATGTAAATTGAACACTTTTTATAACTTGCCTCAAGAAATGTTGTCCCCCGTATATTAAAAATGAGATGTTCTAAGGCATCCCAGACTGCACACACATCTTTGCACATTGTGTCAGGGACAAGGCAGTTTTTTGATTATGAACACGCAAAATAAAGGTTTTTGTGTCTTGCAGTCAGCACAAGATGAAGGACAAGACAATGGTGTTATCTGGCTTTAGCCTGTGTTCCTGCCCAGCCTGTTTCTTGAGGTTTTAGATTTGCTATTCCGCATGTATTTGTCACTGCAGGTATAAGCATGAGCAAAGAAGGGTGCCATATGTCCTAAATGCATGAAAATAAGGGTAGGGTGTGAGAATTGAAGCTTCTACCTGATGTTCTTGACATGGTGCACCAGAAAAGAAACTGCCAGAGTGTCAGCAGCAGCGCTGCTGGCCATCTCCTCCTTCAGTGAAACCACTCCATTATTTTGCCACCTTCCACATCAGCAGCTTCTTCTGGTCAGCATTGTGACCTATAACTTTCATTTGACTCCTGTATAAGGAGATGGAGCACGCACATGATCAGCAGCCCTAAAACTGACTGTACCACTTTTAATACTAGAATAATCTATTCTGAGTCAGATTGTGCTGTCAGAGTACCTGGGTGTCCAAGTGTGAATCAGCTGAGATAAACAATAATTCTTTAAATAGATAAAGCATATTAAATGAACTGTGGCTTTTGCACCTGATATCAAAGAGTAGAAACTAGAGTTTCCCAGACACTAAAGCGTCAGTTTTGTTCAGAAGACTAAAGGATGCAGTTAGTAAAACCAGATAAAATTCATTGAAAATAATTCAAATATGCTCCATAATAGCAGTTAGAGAAGCAAGAAGAACATGCCTTTATATTTCAAAGCTTTCTCATTGCTCCTCCTTTTAAATCTCACCTTTCTACGTAATTCACATTTGTAAAGTAACTCTGTAATGCTATTGATATTATTCTTTCCATCTTTTCTCTCTGCAGAGGAGATATATTTTCCTGTTTTCTCCCTATTTAGTTGCAATCCCAGAACACAGTGCTCCAGTACTCACTTTGGAACTTAATGAACACAGGAGAAAATCAAGAATTAAATACTATTTAATGGGATGGAATGCAGGAATTTAGAGCCATAAAGGTGTCTCTAGACTGAGACAACAACTGTTCAGTATGAACATGCAGCTACATCTGACTCCTCCAGCCATGCATAGCCCTGAAGATCATATGATTAAGATGTGAATTCCATGTCGGTAAACATATATTTCACTGTAAATTGACTTTTTTTTTTGAGGTGATAGGAGAGCTCATACTAATGATTTTAGCCACTAAACTAGAACTTGCTGTCATAATAAACTGTAAGACTCCATACTTTGTACTTTCAGCATTGTAGTTCATCCTGATGAACTACATATGGCGTACATATGGCAATAGAAAGCTCCATTTTTGTGGGCAATCACCTGTTTGGTGCTGAACACCTTCAGCACAGAGCAGAATGGAAATCAGCTGCTGACAGAAGAAATCACTCTCTAAAAATGCATCACTGTGGGAAATAAAGCATGCCAAAGTGGTGGCAGCTTCCAAGTCATGTTCCTCAGCTCCGTCACAAGCAAGGAGGAAAGAACTGTCACTCTAACATGCATGCCCACTTCTGCATGTATCGGTTTTATGTAAATAGATGCATATTCATATTCTATAACAAATTATTGCTATAAATACATATGAACATATATGAGAACATTAGTATTTTACTCTGGGATGAATCAGACGTGTTGTTCTTATTTCTGGATCTAATGAAAACAGATTTTAAGAGTGATTTCAGTGCACCCCTCAAAATAATCCTTAATCAATACCCTCTACTGTCCTGGGAGACTAACCCAGATGTTAGTGTGCTTTCCTTTCTCACTCCCAAGTTGGGGTTGGTTTACCTCATATCAATTATATGCACAAAGAGAATGAGAGAACTCGCAGAGCAGGTGGAGTTTCTGTCTATGCAGGGGTGCCTTTAGATGACTGACTCCATAACATAAGCACCACAGACTGAGACTAAATCGAAATATATTTTTTCTTAGGTTTAACCAGATGGTTAGCACTAGCTGGGAAGTGTTCTGACTCACTGACTGTGGCAATGAATCTTCTTAGGGAGATCCCAGGGAGGCATCACCATCCACTGGCACCAACGTCACCTCAGGACCCCATCCAGTGTGGGGCCAGGAGCAGCTCTGGTGTGTCAAGAGCTCCAGCTCCACGCTCATGCTTTGACCAGCGTTTTCCACAGGAGGACATTTGACCACACACCTTCAAGAACAGGTACATACTACCTGGGGATAAAGTCCTGAACAGACTTTTTCTGAAAAAAATAGCATCTACTTAAGTTAATACTCTGCTGTCACTATTTAAGACGTTGGACTAATGAGTAGCAGCTTCATGGATCTCAAGCAGGGATGCTCGAGGGAATACAGGGAAATAAAATCGCTTGAATGCCTGAGTAACTGAAAAGTTGAAAACTGACTAAATTTAAAAACTGATCATTTAAGTTCACGCAGAGCTGAGAAGTGTGATACAGCCATGTGCAGGCACTGAAAAAGCTGAATCAGCTCCAGTTCTCCCATCCTAGAGACATCAGCAAGGTTACAGTTACCTGTGTTTCACCTTGTTAAATTAGTCTAATGCTCTGCTTTCCCCCTATATTATATTCCACCATGAAAAATGGAGCACAGTCTCCTTTAACTCATTCCATCAGTAAGGGACTTAGTATTTTTTTTATTAATTTTAATATATTTATTAAATAAGCAAATGAAATTAATTAAAAAAACATTATTTAAACTTATATCTTTTCAAATTATTAAAGTATTTAAATCACCAACTGTAAAACTTTCAGAAGTTAACATGATAATTTCTCCAAAGTTCCAATTTCATTAAATGAATAATTAAATTATAGTTGCAATAACATACTCAAAGGTTTTTTTAGTCAAAAAATAGCAATAAGAATGTCAAGAATTGGAAAGACCAAATACATAGTCATGAATAATATCAACTATGTTTAGAGAAAACTTTTCAGAAGGTAGCCATATCTGGATGGAAATGCTTCAGCCTTTGCTTATTGAAAACATTAGGCCTCTGAACATACATGGAAAAATATAAGCACCATTTACGTGACAAAGGCAGACACAGGAGCTCTATGCCTTTCATAGAACTAATGGTTCACAATCTTCTACAAACCTGGTTACAGGACAGTGAGCTAAGCAAAGTAAAAATAAGCAAAGCAAAAAATGAAGAGCACTGCGGAAGTAAAGTATTTTTAAAGAGAGGAAGAGATTATTGACTTAGAAACTTATTTTGTGTCTCTGTTTTGTGTTTGGGTTTCAGATGTCTTCCAAAATGCACTCATGATTTCATGCATAATCAGTGTGACATGAAATTACAGTGACTGCTGATGCAAATGAGGTAATTGTGCATGCCAATTATGTGTTACATGCCTGTTGCATTGTTTGAAAAAGCAATTACTGAATTTATAGAGACAAGCATGTTAACTAGGAATGCATATTAGGCACATAATTACCACCACTTAATTCAGAAAATCAGGCAAAACAGAATTTAGCTGGGGGAATGGTTATGAATCTTGGCATTTTTCCTAGGCATAAAATTCTAGTTTCATTATATGAATTTTTTACATTTATACCAGCTTATGCCCCAAAGTGATTTAGAAAATTAAATAAGCTCAGTAAAATCAGGCACGTGCCTAGCTAAGCATATAAATGGTCACTCTGATTACTTTGGCAATCCTTGAGTTTTCTGTGCAAATCTCAAGGAAGCAGAGTTATCTGTGGAGAGCTCTTTAACTTTCTACTGAACTTTTGTTGCCCCGCTGGCAGATTAAGCAGATTCACATGCTGTAGGACAGAGGAGGGAGTGAAAAGCCAACACACTGAAACCAAAATTTTAGACAGAATGATGGCTGATGCTTTCTACCTTTGGATGCTTGGTGGCCTGAGACCACCAGGCTGCATTTTCACGCCCATTCTGAGACGTGCTGGTGCCACGATACCACCCACTCAACTGGTGGTAGCTCCTGGATCATCCATAGTCTCTTGGAGTGCTTTGACCAGTGCCTAGTCTGTATGGACTCATCAGTGATTACTAATTCTCAAAATGGCATGCAGATATAAAACCTCAATTCTGTTATTGCATTTGCTGCAAATGAAGTCGTAATACGCATTTGTCGAATTGGGGGGAAAAAAAAGCAGCTTGTATTTAATTGTTCCTGGTGGGGTTGTTTCTGTAGCCTCAATGTGAATTATGTCTTGATAATTCTTCAACAGAAATGTCAACATAAAGAGAAAACTCAGATCAACATATTTTATACATTTATAACCTATTAATAGATCATACTTTAAAAGATAGTTATTTTATAATTGTTTCAAAGGATAAACTAGATATTTTATAGACATTTATAACCATTCCAAGTGATAAAATCAATAACTCCATACTCTTTAAAGAATTCTTAAATGAAGATCACAGAACTGGTAAAATATCTTTTCCAGACTCAATCTCACAATTTTTTTTTCCCACTGAGGATGTATCATTCCTTTCAATTGTACTGTGTGCATGTGTAATGATATGAGGGTGTGCAAGTCATGAGGGTAAGTGACATAATCAGAAAATTGCCTGGAGGTCCTAATTATAGCTGAATTACTTGGGCTATTAGAAGTTTATACTTTTAATGTTTGTAAAACCAACAGAATATATTAGCAAAAACTAACTCCCTGGAATAACAAGGTGGAAGGATTTGGGATCAATCCTTTAGCTTCCATGGAAAACTCAGCAGAGGAGGCGTGAAGTATGTCACTTAAGTTGTCCTCTCTATGCAAAGTCAAGGAAAGAAGGAGTCACCCAGGCTCACCCTGATTTCAGAAAAGAGTAGTCATCTAATTTTGAGTTTAACGGTCAATATGTTTTATTCATTCGAGTTCATATTTGACATCAGTTCCCTATCTTTATGATAGGATTTAGGACTTTAACACATCTCCTTTCACTACATCTTTCTGATATGTGTACTTACATTAAACCCATAGCAATTGCTTGCAAGCTTTGTGCAGCCTTAGGATTCCTGCATCCACTTCAGACTTGTTTAAGGTTTGTGTGCTTAAAAGCTTCTCTGTGTTTTTTTCCAGATCCATGAGTTGCCCTCATAAAAAACAATGTCTTTCCTGAGAGACCTTCTGTCACTGCATATTCCTGCATAGATCTAATGATGCATTTTTAATGTCGAAAGATTCTATAGTAGTATAACAGAAATATTTTTTTCCATAGGTAACTGCCATTTTTTGGTTATTTTTCTTTTAGAAAAATGACAAATGAAATCTAAGACTTTTTTTTCTCTTTTTTTTTTCACTAAATTTTGCATCGATGTGTTCTTAACAAAGACAGTATTGTTTTAAATGTGAAAGATCAGATTTCAGGTAAATCTTCTGAACACTTGTAAACTGCCACTCTGGTAAGTCAATATACAGTTTTTGGTTTTGTCATTTGGCAGCTTTTCCAGACTGGGTTTTGGTTAGAGAAGTTCCAGAGTCTATGTTTAGCCAGAAGTGCTGCCTTCATAAAAACTTGCAAAGATTATATGTAAACATTTGCCTTTTGCTTGATTAAGATCTCTGGTTAGTGTTGTCTATTTATTTGTTGTCATATATTTTAATTTGTTTTAAATTATTAAAAAGTACTATTTCAAGTTATAGGGAAAGTAGCAAAAATAGAAATGCTTAGTGAAACTCTTTTCAGTGTCTTGAGGTTTCACTAACCTCAGACTTCTCTTTTACACACTACTGGTTGATGCAGAATTATGTTGATTCCTGTCAGTCTTGCGGTGTTTTACAACTTCTTTCATCTGTTCTCAAGTGAACTCATGTAAAAGTTTATGAACGTGAAATTGCAAAAGAAAGTTAATTTCACTCATTCAGTCTTTCTTTTGGTTTGAGTTTTGAATAAAAAAAAACCCTAACCAACTATAATCTGAACTATTTGTTTGCTTCCATTGATGACAGCAAAGTTCAACTTCATCAGAAGAAGAAAAATGTGATGAAAATTCAACACCAGATTTTTTTTCTTACACACATTTTTTTCTTTCCATTGACATAAAGCAGTTGCAATCTTAAAATTTTTGTTTAATTCAATATGTTTTTATGCCATGTCTTTTATGCCTGTTGTTTTAATTATTTCTCTTTTTGAAATATACTTCATTTAATAAGATTTCATTTCTTGGTTTTCATTTTCATATTGATTAAAAGGGAATTTCTAATATAGTGAAAACCCCTCACATCTACCTGTAATGCCTTAATAAGAAGTCCCAAAATATGTTTATCTATCTGAAATTTTGGGATGGCCCTAAGAGTGATGCTGTCTTGATACTCAACAGACATTGCTGGACACTTTGTGAAAGCCTTTTATCCTGTCTGCCATTAGCTTAGTTTAGTATACCAGAATGGGATATATTGGTCTGGGGAAAGCTTAAGCTCTTTGCAACTGTGGAAGACTTTGTAGTGGCAAAGAAAGGGAGGCAAATGAAACTCCCTTGCACTGACCAAACAGCTGCCCTTCATACAATGAGCTAAAGATGTTTATGCTCCCTCAGGCACCAATTTACCTGTATTTCTGGAAAATTGTATCAGAATCTCAAACCTCAGAAGGTGGTTATTCTGTAATCTCAGAAGGTGGTTGTTCTGTTACTCTTATTTGTGCCCCAAGTAGTACTGAAGCTTTAAAGCAGGTCTTGAGAGGAGAACTGCTTATGTGTGGAGGTGAGACTTAAAAGACTTATTTATACCTTCTGTAGATGATGTGACAAAGACACAGTTCTAGACTCTGGAGATCTATTAATCGTCTGCCCTCAGGAAAGAAGATTTTGCATCACATTGTTCTTTTTTTGCTCCCTGAGCTATTAATAAAAAAAATTCTCGTGCCTTTTAAAAACTAGTTACACTGAAGATTTCCTGTGTTTAGAAGAGCAATCATATAAAAATACTCTAAAAGATGACTGTATGGTCAAAGCAGTGTGATATCTTAGGTTAACTGTGTCTAGGTAGAGGTTAGACCTTTGTCTATATTTTTACAAATACATGTTATTTTGGGGCTGAGGGAAGGGAATCTTCAGTCAGGTCATCCTCTTGCTTTGTTACCATGTGATTCAGCTGCAGCTATTACCGACTGCTGAGAGGACCCTTCAGTATAAGACTAATTGGAAGTGAGGTATGCACAAGATAATATTCTTAAATAGGTAAATCTGCTTAAAGGAAGAAGGGGAAAACTAGCCTCTAGAGACAATCTTTTGCACCAGCAGCAGCTTTGGTTTTCTCTTGACAGTCCCCATTTTGTTTTCTCTGTGAGTTGTTTTAAAAAGGAAGCAGGGGCCCTTCTCAGAATTGCAGTAAATGTAATTGAATTTCAAATGTTGTTTTCAAACAAACAAACCATAGAAAAGTTGAGGATGGGGAAATATAAGCAAAGTTTTCTAAAATGCTGTGGTACAGGCAAACACATGTTTTGAGTTAAGTTAAGCTCATTTCTGGTAACAGTATTAACTTTGTGATGGCCGTGGCCAGCAGGCATACAGGGAATGGAGGGTGGCAGTTTTTATCAAATTAGATCTAAAGGGGAAGAATGTGTAGGTTCTTTTTTTTTCTTAGTGTTTTTTAGAAGATAATCTGGAAAGGGCAAGTAGAAGCTGGGGGGGCTCATAGATCATATTGTTTTGGGGCTGGAAAAGAGGACTCTGCTTTTGTTAAAACACTTTTGTTAAAACTTTTCAAGACTATATTTTTTTTATTTCAGTTTAAAATACGGTAGTTATGGAAAACCATGCTAAAATTTGTATCTTCTTTCCCTGAAAATTTTCTGCTTTGACTCAGTGTTTGTGTATGACAGAGACCCCAATGCATATGAAAGTAAGCGGAATAGTTCTTATGCTACGTTGACATTTCATAGCTAGATAGTTATATTCCATGCTTTTCTTCTCTGAACTCTATTCAGTTACAGATAATTTTAGCAACCCAGGGACAACTGCAATGAAATCATGTTTGAACTAACCCCTTACCCAGTCTCAGTTATATCCTTACAATAGAAGGTGCTTCAATGCTATGGAGTAGCCATAAAAACTAGTCTTGGAGAGATGAAGTAAAAATGGCTTCCTGGGACCATACACTCAGAAGCGTCTGGTATGTCACACCTCTATCAATTTGTATTATTGATGAAAAGCACTTTTAAAGGGCACAAATTCTATTTTTAAGTGATTTGGAAGCAATAAACCCATTCCCACCTCCACTGCTCCTGCTTTGGGCTACCCCTCTGCATTATAAACCCACATATGTTGTTTTAATTGAATAGCTTTCAGAACAGAAGCTTTCTTGGTTCACTTCCATGAAAAGAGGACTAAACTAGAACACCTTCACTCATAGCTAGGGAAGGGTCATCTTAAATGCTCAGTGCCTAGTATCACATGCATTGATTCACCACTCCTCTGCATGAGTGTAAAACAATGTTATAACAGAATGCCTCAATTTTATCTTGCTTTGCTGCCTTTCAGTGCAAGCCTGTGAAGTGCAAGTTTTCAGTTTTTCACCCTGTCTATCAGTTATCAGCCACAAAACTGTGAAAGACGAGATTTTCCTCACTCTTTCACTGAGAGAAGTAGCCCACCTTATGCTGTACGGGGAGCTGCAGGCTGACAGCAGAGCCCATGGAGCCAGACCCTTCTGCAGCCCGTTTCTCATGTGGGAAGCAAATTAATTGTCAGTCATGCTCACACTCTGTTCCAGTTCTGTGTTGAAATGCAAACTAAAACTGAAGATGAATAAATTCAGATAGGTAGCGTTGACAAACTGCACAAATGGTAAAAGTGACTAGTAATTTCTGCTGAAGTCAATGTCACATTAGGCAAGAGAAACAAAGTTTAGTGACACCTAACACACAGTGCTTACAGGGAAAACCAAACAGATCAAGATAGTCCTTTTTTTCTTTTTTTTCTTATCTCCAATTTCATTATCTCCTTTATCAAGCAACAAAGCAGAGATAGCAGAACATACTGAGCAAGTTTTGTTTTGAGCAAAATGGATTCTCTCTGCTCCACATGTGTGCTCAGGCAGCTTCTTTGGACAAACATTTTTCTTTCCAAGGAGGGAGGAAGAGGGGGATGTAGAGAGATGGGGGTCAGTCTCATCTCCCAAGTCATGGGAGATAGAACAAGCAGCAACGGCCTCAAGTTGCGCCAGGGGAGGCTTATTGGTTGGTTTGGATTAGGAAACATTTCTTCACAGAGAGGGTTATCAGGCATTGGAATAGGCTGCCCAGGGTAGTGGTTGAGGCACCATCCCTGGAGGTGTTCAAAAGACGGATTGACATAGTCCTTAGGAATATGGTTTAGTGATTTTTGTCAGGGTTAGGTTGATGGTTGGACTAGATGATTTTTAAGGTCCCTTCCAACCTAGACAATTCCATTATTCTATGATTCTAAGAAGATGAAGGAGGGAGTCAAAACATGAAACATACCCACCATTTGTAGATGAGACATTTCTGCATGTCACATATCCTCATATAGAGATGGGAGCTGCCATAGCTGGTGCTGTGCCTGCACCCACGACCCAGCGGTAATAGCCTTTCCAGCATGGCCATTAGAAAGGGCCCCCAGAAGGTCATGTTCCCCTGCACAAAATCAGGGGTGGCTGCTCTTCAAGACATTTTTACTGTGCCAGGTTATATTCTAACTTTGTTCACCACATTTAGGAACTTTCTATAACATTTTAGTGAACAGATTCCAGGAAGAAGATATGGGCCACATCGGCCCATACCCCTATCAAAGGTCATGAGCTTATCTTCACTTCAAAGACTACATATTTTCTTTCTCTTGACAAGAGGTGCACAAGAAAGAACAGGTAGGAGTTCGGCTGTAGACCTCCTCCGTATTCCCTCCCAGGGAGGGCATGACTTCATCTCCCAAAAGCCCTCTTCTGCCCAGGCAGACAAGGCAGCCTCACCCTCTCTGTATCGTCTAGAGGACTCCATGCCAAGGACAAGGTCACAGGGCAGGTTAAAGGGGGACCTGGCAATGCCAACCCAACCACTCGTCCAGCTAGCATACCTTGAGAGGTCAAGGGAAGGATATAAGAAGGGGACAAGCATAACGTGCAGCCTCCCCTGTCTGGCTGTCTGTAGCTCAGGGGCTTCCTGAGTCACAACGGTGTGCTTAATAGTTCTTGATGAATCAAGGATTGCTTTTTTGAGATTTTTTCAATCACCATGTGACCCTATGTTGACCATCAACATCCACAGCACTTCTTGGCAAAGATTTTTATGGCATAACAATGCATGTTGTTGGAAAAGATGTATCTGATTTTTTAAAATTTATAGCCAGTTTTTTTAGTTTATAGCCTGTATAACCATCCTTCCTCTTAACTACCTCTCTTCCAAAACAAAAGAACCTAGTCCCTTCTCAGGTGCAAGCTATTTCACATCTTTCATCACTGTTGTCTTTTGCTTTATAGATTTATTGTATTCTTTTTAGGTTGGACAACCAGGCCTGCATACAGTTTTTGAGCCACTGATACACCCTGATTTTTTATAAAGTTGTTATAATATTTTCTGGCTTGTTGTTTATTACCTTCTTAGTAATTCCAAGCATTTTGGAAACAAATAGATAGAAAACACACCCAGTTTGTCTTGACAGGATGTTTGTGTTATGGTCCATCAGACCAAATTGCTGCTTTATATCAAGTATCATCTAGCTTCAGCAAAAAAATAAACAAAACAGAAACAAAACAAAACCCCAGAAAACAAACCCCAGCCAGTCAACCAAAACTAGTATCTTTTAATCTTGTCTCCTCTGTAATTTCTGTAATATTGAAATAAAATTTGTTTCAGGAGCTTCAACTTTGTTATTAAACAGTTCCTGCTTGCACAATTATATGGGCTTTTTAAGCCATGGAAAATGTATAATGACCCTGATGTGATACTCAGGTGATATCTACTCTCCTTCCTTCTATGGATGACTCTGGACTCTGACATGAGTCTCTACCTTGCTGTGCTGAACAGCCAAACTTTGTGCAAGAACCATACACACTTTCCAGTGTTTCAATGGAATAAAGAAATTTCATATACTCAGTGAGAGCCTTGTTATTAATTTGTTTGGGAGCAATATTGGTGTACCCTCATAAAATTTATGTGACAGCTTGATTTGCATTGACCAAAAGTGCAAAAATTATATTTTCATGGCAGAAAATGCTGAGCACATCTTTAGGATATGTGCAACCACAGAAATAAGTTGTATGCTTTTAAAATCAGATATTTAATAAAAGTATGTTATTTCCAAACTTCTCAGTGCTTATCCACTTAGTTTCTTTGACATATAATTGTAAAACAATTATTTTTTTTCAGAGAGCCCCTTCACTCAGCTTCACTTAAGAAAATGTCTTCTTTTACAGAGGAAAAAAAATTCATCATTTTGAGTATGTGAATTCTTTTATTCCTTACTAATTACAAAAATAGATTTTAGTCTTCAATGTTATATTAAGTATGAAACACACCAATCACTTCATTTGCTGAATACAAACGAATGCATGGTATATTAGTATTTTGATAATTTTGCTTTTCAGAGTAGTAGTGTGTCTTCAAGAACTTTGAGCTTGATTTATTAGGTAAATGAGGTTGGACTGCTCATGCTGTGTGTGTATATAGACCTATGTCTCTCAGTGACCTCTTCTTTTTTCCTTTGAATCCTGCTAGCCAGCTTCATCCAGAGTTTTACTGAAGGTAAAAGACTGATAAATATTCAGTGTTCACAAACATTAAAGAAGTAGTCATCAAGGGAGAGGGTAGAGTCTGTGTCAGGCCAATTCATTCAACCTCCATAGCCATGAAAGTATCCCCATAGGCAAAGGATATAGAGTTCTTTTATTACAGTGCTCATTTGTTTTATTTCAGCAGTAAAACACCAAATTCAGCCTCATATAGACAGTTTGGAACAAAAGACCCACATGATAATTTGGAAGGATATAATTTTTTGCTTATGGCTGTATCTCACAGATGAAATCAGCTTAGTATCACATGCTTCATGTTCTGAGCTCTGATTCCAAGTGAGGCAAAACCAGTATTTTTGACATCAGGTCAATCAGGCTTCAAGAAGAAAATGAGCCCAAGATTCACCCTACTTTTCTGAACTGACTTTAGATGGAGCCATAAATGGCTATTTCAAGCAATCAGGGGAACATTTTTGGTGACAATTATCAGTCTTGCATCTTCTCAAAAGAAGAATTATGAAAATGACAGAACTTTCAAATTAGCAGGTATATATGGTCAAGATAGGGCACCTTCTGATGACAGGTCTGAGGACACAGGGCAAGGGCACCTGAGAGCCATTATCTTATTCACAAATACACTGCTTTCCCCTGTCTTTTCGTTTTCTACCTTTTAAATATGTTTTCTATTTGTGTTTCTACATCTTTGATTTAGCTAATGTTTTCCCCTTATTTCCTTTCAACTAACTTTATGTGCTGAATTTCACTGAATTTCACTGAATTTTTAGAGTTGGAAGGGACCGTAGAAATCATCTAGTCCAACTCCCCTGCTGAAGCAGGATTGCCCACAACTAGAGCATGTCGCTCATGGCTGCATCCAGGCGGGTCTTGAAAACCTCCAAAGAAGGGGACTCCACGACCTCCCTGGGCAGCCTTTTCCAGGGCTCCGTCACCCTCAATGTGAAGCAGTTTTTTCTCATATTTGAGTGGAACTTTCTATGTTCCCTCTTGAGCCCGTTGCCCCTCATCCTCTCACTGGCATCCACTGAAAGCTTTCTCCACTCCAGGCTAAAGAGTCCCAGCTCTCTCAGCCTTTCCTCATAAGGGAGATGCTCCAATCCTTGAATCATCTTTGTTGCCCTTGAATCATCTTTGTTGCCCTGAACTACATCTCTTTCAGTAAGAGGGAAAGTATGAGGGAGCTCTTGCAAATCTAGGAGGAAAAGCAGAAGGAAACACATCCTCAGGGGGAATGAGCCATCCTTTGGAGGTGTCTGTCTTCCTCCATTGGCTACAGAAGAGTTCTGGTTTTCTAACAGAGGCACCTCACTTAAGTGGGATGAATCTGTGTATAGGTGTTTGCATATTGCTCCTCACAAGGCAGCCTTTGTCTTAGTAGAAGTCTTTCTGTACAAGTATATCTAGTTTTTTTATTGATTTGAGGGGCTGTTGTGGCCATCAGGTGAAAAACTAACCAAAGTAAAGGGAACAAGGAAAGATAGCCAAGTGATCACAGCAGGAAGACAGGTACATAGATGAGGAACTAATTCACTGCTGTTTTTTCCCATCACCAGGGAAAAAAAAAAGTACTAAAACCCTGATGTAAGATCAAACAAACTAAATAATATAAAAAAGACCCAAATGCAGTGATCATCTAGACATCAAAGGGACTGGTTCTCCAGTCCCCTCACCTTCTGTAGTGACCTATGCTCAGGCAGGATGAGTGAAGAGTCAGTGGAAATGCAACTGCCCTCGCAGGGTAGCCCTGCACAGCCTGTGCAAAGGACAGAGCAGTGAACAATCCAGCTCTGTTCTTTCAGCCTTATGCTGTTACCTGTCTCCTCTGGCAACACGTCCTCAGCAGTCCCTTCACCCTGTGGATTGACATGTGGAGGGAGCTGCACTAACCCAACCTTTGGTATGGTACCCCAGGATCAGGTAGCCGAGAGCAGCGTAAGCCTAGTGTCCTGGGATCTCAGAGGCTGGATGTATAAAATTGTATATTGTGGGGTTAACATGTCATAAAAGGCATTTCTCCTCAGAGTCTCATGGCAGAGATGTAGAAATTTTAAATATATGTGTAAAAGAGTAGAAATCAGAATTGTAGAATACATTTCTTCATACACTCTGGAGTAATTTCCATTTGAGCTACACAGAGGCATTGTCTTAAAAACATTGAGTATTTGAAATCATACACATGTACAGTTCCTGGAAAGAAAGATAGTCTGAACTTGCGTCAAGAAAAGGTAACAGATTCTATGAGAAGTATTGAGATTTCTGAATCAAAATGTAGCTGTAGAGAATAATAAAAAACTCTGTAACTACACAGCTAAATTTCAGACACTGGTTAGATAACCCAGAGGATGTTTGTGACATCTAGTGGAGCTGTGAGTATTTGAGCCAGGTCCATGATGCAATCGAAAGGGAAAGCTGGTTGCCCAAGTCACATAGTGGAGAGGCAGCAGGATGCCATCCTACATATCCCTGCTGGGACCTCAGTCAGGACATATTAGTTCAGGTCCCGAGGCAGTATGTCTGCAGTTATGCAGCAGCATTTAAACAAACAGTTCCTCTTGTATATCATTTTTCTATGGAGACAGCTCGGGTATATCTGCAGCTCTTGTGGTACCAGATCACTAAAAACTAGTGCCACAAAACTGAAGATCAGCAGTGCCTCTTTGCTAGAGAACTGGCAAAAGGAGCAAGCTAAGCTCTTTTTGTCAACACAGGCATTTTGCATAAATGGTCCTCAGTTGTCACAACAGTTTGGCTGCAGGCATAAGTTTCTGCATACCAGAGCAACCTCTGAAGGTCAGAAAAACAAGAGAAGTCCATAACTTCATGAAATGCAGAAGCATGACCCCTTGCCCATGTGTCCTAACTCAGCTAGAAGGAAATGCAGAAGAGAGCTGCTTGAACTCCTGATTTTCAACCTAGCTGATGGGTGCCCTTTCTTTAGAAACTTAGGTTTTTTTACAAATGCTCTGAAAGCTGGAGTAGCATGGGTGGTTCACCAGAGAAATTTACCAGTCACCGGTACAATTAGACAAGAGATTAACAAGGATTTTAGAGAGAGAGTGTGAATATTCACTACAGTTGTGTGCAAGGGCCTTTTTACAAAAGGGTT
Organism: Scolopax mira; assembly: GCA_004320125.1. Taxonomy (NCBI): domain Eukaryota; kingdom Metazoa; phylum Chordata; class Aves; order Charadriiformes; family Scolopacidae; genus Scolopax; species Scolopax mira. The sequence goes on from BJBW01016492.1 coordinate 23,477, forward strand.
TTCTCCCCATTGCCTGGCTCTGTGATCTCTGTGGCTGCTAAGCAGGCCTGTGAAATGCTTGCTGCAACTGGCACTGGCATTACTGCAGTTATTATTTAATGTGTATAACATTGTACATTCTCCCTTTAAAAGTTTTTGTTGTCAAAGACATGCACTGCAGCTTGAGAGTTTGCTTTTGTGAGGTGAATGACTGACACCTAGTGTTTAATATCTATTCACATGGAAAAAGGGATACATTTACTGAGAAGAGCTTCCAGGTGTTTCAAAGTACCACCCCATCATCAATGCTCCAAAGTAGAGGGTTAAGGTGTCCTAGAAAAGTAGGATTTACGTAGATCACAGTATTGGGTTACTAATCAATAATCACCATGGCCTCATAATCACCATGTTTTCACTTAGTGAAAGTCTGGAGTGTGCTGCCTCTACCCCAAACCTCCCTGTGCCACTACAAGTAACCCATAGCTCTACAGCTGGGAGGGAAGTGACTGGCCACTAACCAGTGGGGTGGCCCTGGCATCCATGTGCTCTTGCAAAGCCCAGCAGTGCCCCAGTTTCTACTGCTAGGAAAGTAGTTTCCTCACCACTTTTAGAACAAGTCTGTGTGCCAAGGAATGTGGCAGAAGATGAACAACATAAATTCCCCAAACACGTTATCTTAAAGCTTCTTAATTTCAAATTACCAGGACTAACAACTGCATACCAGCCACAGCCTTTTCCTTTAACCTACAGTGTCTTCAATCTAAAGGAATCCAAATGTCGTGGTTTCAGCTGAAATCACTGAAACCGGACCAACAGATGGCCCTTCCCCCCCCCCCCCCAAACGAGAGGAGAGGAAGAGATAAAGAGATACA